>MU823668.1:0-28938 GCA_027921425.1 Lentinula novae-zelandiae | reverse complement strand
TCAGATCTTCTCGACGCTCCGAAAAGAGCTAAAATATATACCAAATTGGATCTTGCTCACGCTTATCATGTCAGAATCGCAGAAGGTGACAAATGGAAAAACACCTTTCGGACCCGTCATGGCTCTTACGAATGGAAGGTTATGCCATTCGGCCTTATGAACGCCCCTGCGGCATTTCAACGGTTGGTTAATGACATCTTCTCTGACATGCTTGATGTTTGTGTCATTGTCTATCTTGACGATATTCTGATCTATTCTGATATGCCAGAAGAACACCAAGAACATGTCAAGGAGGTTCTTCGGCGGCTTCGCCATCATCGGCTTTACGCCAATCCCGAGAAGTGCGAATTCAATATGGATACTGTTGAGTATTTGACACTTCTGACTATGCCATTGCGGCGATTCTTTCCATCCAATATGCTGATGGTGAAATTCATCCTCTAGCCTTCCTTTCCAGAATGCTTCACGCGGCTGAACTCAACTACAATACTCACGACAAAGAGCTACTGGCCATCTTCGAGGCCTTTAAAGCTTGGCGTCATTATCTGGAAGGCTCGGGGGATCCAGTGGACGTCGTCACCGATCACAAAAATCTTGAGTATTTTTCTTCTACCAAGGTTCTCACACGCCAACAGGTCCGATGGTCAGAATTTTTACATCAATTTAATATGGTCATTCGCTTCCGACCGGGGAAACTCGGCGTGAAACCCGGTTCGATAACTAGATGCTGGGATGTCTACCCTAAAGAGGGGGATATCGGCTATGCCCAAGTGAACCCTCATAATTTCCGTCCTATCTTTACTAATGAACAACTCACTGCATCTCTTCAAGCTACCTTCCTGGAAGGCCCGGCTTTACGAGCCTCGATCATCATGGATATCGAAGCCTTACACCAGGTCATCATCCTCACCCTTCCCGCCGACCCGAGCTCCGTCGTTGGTTTGGAACTTGCTAAAGATCCTTCCAATGAACATTGGAGCTTAGGTAGTGACAAGCTATTACGCCTTGATGACCGTATTTATGTTCCTAATCACGGCAACCTTCACCTTCAAGTCCTCCGCTACTTTCATGATCATCCACTCTCCGGCCATTTCGGCCAGAACCGCACCCTAGAAGCTGTACGTTGTCAATACACCTGGCCCAAGGTCAGAGACTTTGTTCGTGACTACGTTACTTCCTGCACCATCTGTGGTCGCAATAAGCCTCGCCGCCATTGGCCTTACAGCTTGTTGAAACCTCTGCCAGTTCCGGTCCAACCATGGGACTCGATCTCCATGGACTTCATTGAGCAACTGCCAATGTCGAATGGCTATACAGCTATTCTCGTTGTTGTGGATCAATCATCCAAGCAAGCAATCTTTATTCCAACTTTCGATACCATTACTTCTGAACAACTAGCTGAGCTTTTTGTTATTCACGTCTTCTCTAAGCATGGTGTTCCTAATCATGTTACTTCCGATCGTGGTTCCGAATTTGTTTCAGTGTTCTTCCGGGCTCTTGGTAAAGTGCTTTCCATGGAACTGCGTTATACCTCTGGATATCATCCGGAAGCCGATGGGCAGACCGAGCGTGTCAATCAGACTCTTGAACAGTACATCAGGATCTACTGCTCCTATCAACAAGATGACTGGTTGCCGTTACTTCCGATCGCCGAGTTCGCCTATAACAACGCGCCAAATGCCTCCACTGGTATTACACCTTTCTTCGCCAACAAAGGATACCACCCAAATATTACCGTTTGGCCCGAGGTCGACATGAAGTCTGATTTAGCCAGAGACTTCGTCGTTAACCTCAATGAACTCCACGCATTCCTTTGAGAGGAAATCCTTTTAGCTCAATCGCGTTACAAGGAACAAGCTGACAGGAAAAGAATCTCGCACCCGGAGTTCCCGATCAGCTCCGAAGTTTTTGTTCTTGCTAAGCACATTCGTTCTACTTGCCCTACTGAAAAATTCTCAGAAAAATATCTTGGTCCTTTCAAGGTCATCAGTCGACCTGGCACTTTGTCTTATGAGCTCAAGCTCCCGGACTATCTTCGCCAAATTCACCCGGTCTTCCACGTCTCCCAGCTGGAGCCGGTTACGCCGAACCCGTTCCCGAATCGTACTCAATCTCCTCCACCTCCAATTGAAGTTGATGGTGAAGAGGAGTACAACGTTGCCGAAATCCTTGACTCCAAGCTGGACAGAAGATATAAGCGTTGTCCTCTACGTTATTACATTCGGTGGGCCGGTTACGAAGGTACCAACAATGAGTTCTCTTGGGTTGCTGCTGATGAATTACATGCTGACGAACTTGTACCGGCATTCCACACCCGATACCCTCACAAGCCTGGACCTTGATCACAAAAAACAATTCATTCTTTTCCCCGAAATTCCGTTCTCCGCCGAAGATTACTTCGTGCGTCGAGAGGGTAAACACGATGATAGCAAATTGAGTGTTTATCCCTCTCTCATAATTGCTTATTCTGTTCTTCAATTTACGGTTTCACTTATGTTTCCTTCACACTTAAACTACTTATATTTCAAATTAATCATTTCTAATTATTTCTTTTGCCGCTTCGCGGCCCATTCGCTTTCCGATTTCAAGATATGATAACATTGTAATATACAAAAAGGCAAAAAGAAACAATAGGTAAAGGAGGGCAGGAGGTTACAAGAAGACTACAAGAATTGACCGAAGGGCCAATGTCCGATGTCCGTTACCCTACTACTCTACTACCTCCTTCTCCTTCCCTTTCTCAGGGGCCGCCGTCTTCACCTTCTTCGGCGCCGGCGCCTCTCCTTCCTCTACCTCCTCTTCCCCTTCTCCATCCTTCTCTGCCTCCACTATCTTCTCCTCTTCCTTTTCTTCTTCTTCCTCCTCCTCGCTGTTCTCGATTACTCGCCTCCTCTTCAAGCCCCTTGGCCTATCGGAGACCGACCTTGACGGCCCTGGTGTCGCCGGTCCGGACATTGCATTCCGCATCTCGATGGCGATGAGCCAGGCATGGTCTTCATCCTGTCACTGCAGGAGTTGCCGAAGGTACTGATAAGACCTTGAGGTGGCTTCCCTCAAGGCCCGGTTATCGGCAAGGAGTTGGGCCATCTGACTCATTCGCTCCCCGCTTGGTCCTCCTTCCCTCCTCACCTGTACCGGCTGCCCGGAGTACGAGCATTTTACCTTTGCATCGTGACATGGCTTGCATATCACGGTGCTCCGTTTGCCCACCTGTTCCAGGCAGGGGATTTTCTTCAGTTGGCACCACTCTTCGTTGTCGTCATCGTCATCGTCTTCCCCGCCGTCGCCGCCATCATCCGGTTCTCCGCCGCTAGCCTAAATTCTAGAGTCAGTAAGTCGGTTATGGTGTTGCACGGATTACACACCTCTATCCTCTGTTTACCCTTGCCCTTCTTGACCACCCGAGGAATTTTGACTTCCACTCGACGAGCAGATGTAGATGCTTCACCCGGAGAAGGACCCCGGCGGTTCCGCGCCACCGCTGCTGCTGCCATCCTCCTTCTTTTCTCCGCTGCCTCTTCCTTCAATTTTCTGGCATTGGCGGCCTCCTGCCTCTGCCTTCTGTTTGGCCTCCTCCTCGGCCTTCTTCTTTTCCTCTTTTCTCTTCCGGTTCTTCTCCCTGGTATGCTGTAATTGGAGCTCTAGCTCCCACTCCTCGTCAGATGGATCCGGCATTGAGGGGCGAGTCGGGGCCGAAGGTGGAGTTGGATGCCTGCCCGTGACAGGGATCGAGCCGACGGTGGTGGTTCTGGTTGTAGTGCGGCTAGTCAACATCCTGGAGGACTTAGAGGTTTTGGAAAGTTAGGGCCATAACGGCAAAACCTGGCCCTTTTTATAGGGACAAAATGGCGCACAGACCAGCGAAAATTTTCCTTTGAATTGTGTTTGGTTTATGGTGAACCGGAAAATTTCTTGGATGACTAACAGCAATTCCCGGTACCAACGGCTTTCGAAAAATTTTTCTGCTGACGGATAGGATGAATCCCCGATGCTGACGGCTTTCAAAATTTTTTCCTCTGGTGTGTCATGCCTCGACCGTTAGCCATAGCTACCTCCTATGTCTTCATGTCCTGGTGACTACCAGGACAGCCCCAGTATCAGCCATACGCTCTCACACTCCGCACCAATCCACCTCCGTACCTCCCCAAGACATACCATCTACCATCTTCAGTACCACCTTCCTTCCCTCGACATGAGTAACTCCTAAAACCTCCCCCAACACATGTAAGAAGCCCTCCTACACCTACCCCATTAAGGTACTAATCTCGATTACATGCCTCATGGCCCCTGATGTCCCCTTGTTCACTTCCTGTACCTATTTAAGTAGCTCGGACATGTCCCCAAGTGGCAGCTTGGTATATTTTGAACACACACCCTTTACATAGGTCCAGTCCCTGTCCCTTTGTACCTGCTAACCATACGGAATTCTCTTTACTCTCTGTTTCCTTATCTCTGTTTCTCTCTACTCTTGCCTACTGTTTCAACGATTGTCTACATGATCCAATATATGCTTTTACTTCACGTCTAAGCAAATCCGAGTGAGTCTCCGAGCTCCCTCGAACAATACTAAAGCTCCCCAACGCCTAATGCCTTGGAGAGCTAACCTCCCCAACACCTCCTCGAGCTCCCCCATTGCTCCACAAGCTTCGGGATCTCGACCTAAGTAACGTCGAAGCTACTTCTTATGTCGACTACGTATTGCTTCTCCGTTACAACCTCCCACACTTGAGGACGTCCACCTTCGAGCCCAGTCCCTGGGAACCTACCCTCCCGGGCGTATACATTCTCAGGAGCTTATACACTCAAGACCTATTCTCTATACGACCTAATTGACCCTACATTGATGTTCTAGTGAGTACAACTCCTCCTACGCAACGCTACTAGGTTCCGTACCTCTACCTCTGCTACCTACGCCTTAGGGACCTTTCTGGACCTTACAGGAACCCCTTCAAGGGTCACACCTCTCAATCCCAGCCACTACTAGGTCATTCCCGTCCTCGGTTGCGGTTTCCGTAGCTCCCTTCGAGCTCCATCCTGCTCCTAGCATGCTACAACATAAACTCCTCACACCAAAACCTACCCTAAGACCTATTCCGACCCAGGCCTTACATGGTGACTAATCACAACTCCCAATACTAACGGCTTTCGAGGGCTCAAGCCTAAGAGGGGGATACTGTCAAGCCCATGCCTCGGGCCTCCATTCCGCCGCTCGGTATTCCGAGATCTACCTCTTATTGTTCTTTCTCGCTACACATACCCTTTCATTCTAGTCTCTCCTTATTGTCTTTTACTTTACCCTGCAGGTACTACACGTATAGCTCCTAGTAGTTAGTCTGGCACTCCGCACCGATGCGCCGTTCCGTAGATATAAATACTGCCTGTATGCTACTGTAGTTCCTCAGTTTAATTATCAACTTAGATTCCCTTTCTATCTCAGTTCATCTCTTAAGTCTTCAGGCTCATTACCTCGAAGCACTCTCTATAGCCTTTGGACTTATAAGTTCTCTGGCTCGCTGCTTGTCACCGGCATTACCGCCGCTCCGACTTGGCTGCTACTGGTCTCTCTCTTCTATACTCTTGATCTCCGGGGACTAACAGCGTAATGGCGGTGTTGTTAATAACTTCACTACTGTCCCATTCGACTCCCGCACTTAGACACCCTGTGACCTCTGGCACGGTTACATGGTGTACATGATCTTAACACCGACACAAGAACTACCACCAGAACCAACGCCACCACCACGATGCAGCAGAAGAGAACATGCCCTGTCGCGGAGATACCTGGAAAGTGCAGAATACGGAGAGTGGGAGAAAGCAGCGAGAGAAAGTGGCGAGGAATGGACCACAGAGAATGACACCCCCCTTGCACTCATATCTCAAAGCCCATATTCATTTGCAGCAATGACCGGTGACCTGTGGGTCCCGCAATCGTTCAAGCAGGCAATGAAGCGCCCGGACCTCTGGAGGGAGCCCATGGAGAAGGAGTATCATACACTGGTGGAAAAGGAATGCTGGGAGCTCGTGCCACTGCCGACCAATGCTAACTTAACCGGAGGACGGTGGACATACGCAATCAAGTTCGACACCTCAGGTAACCTGTTGAAGCGCAAGGCACGATACGTAGTGCAGGGATACATGCAGATACAAGGCCAAGACTATGACAAAACCTACGGAGGGGTAGCGCAAATGGAATCCGTGCACCTGGTCTTGGCCATCACCGCAATCCTCCACCTCTCCATCTTCCAGGTCGACTTCACGGCCGCATTCCTCAATAGTCCCATCACCCACAATGTCTACATGTGACAGCCCAAAGGTTTTATTGAACCCGGTACCGAGCACCTAGTGTGCAAACTTAAGAAATCAATATACGGAACAATGCAAGGAAGTCACGACTGGCAGGCAACACTGGCTACAGGGTACCAGGAGGACGGTTACACTACATCACGCGCGGACCCCTGCATTTGATACAGACGAGACGGGGCAGAATACACTATAACCAGCACATACGGTGACGATGTATGTGGAGGCTTGTCGACGAAAGCAGGTCGAGACAGGGCAGTTAGGGACCTCGGAAAGAGATGGGAAGCGCATGAAGTCACCACCGAAGTCCTCCTGGGGATGACGATCAGGCAGAACCCCGACACCAAGGCAATTACCATCTCCCAGAAGGCATACCTCCACCGGATGCTCAAACACTTTGGCCTAGAGCACGTCAGATGCCGAAACACACCACTCCCCCTGAACGTCAAACTGCGAGAGTCGCCCAACCCCCTCCCCTCACCGGAACGAAAATTCATGGAGGACAAACCATACAGGGCAGTCGTCGACTCTATACTATGGGCGCAGGTCTGTACCCGAGCAGATCTCGCATTTGCAGGGAGCCTCCTCACCAGATACCAACTCAACCCAGGCCAAGGACACTGGGAGTGTGTGGAATGGGTGGCCGGGTACATACTCAACACGTTAGAATACGTGATCACCTACTGAGCGCCAAACCCACAGACAGACCAACCAGGAGTCAGTCTGAAGCCATATGCGTACGTAGATTCCGACCACGCAGGGTGCCAGGATACATCATGCTCTACTTCAGGGTACGTTTTCTTCATGGGAGGGGCGCCGGTCTCGTGGAGCTCAAAACGACAGGCAGCAGTAGCGCTGTCTACTACTGAGTCAGAATACATTGGTTTGGCCAGAGCAACCCAACAAGCAGTATGGATAGCCTTGTTCCTGGCAGAAGGTTGACTTACCGCAACCGGGACCTACGGAACTACGTGGGGACAACTTTGGCTCTGTCTGCCTGACCGAAAACTCCAAACGCCACGCCCTAGTCAAACACATCCAGATGCGACACCACTATGTGCGCGAGAAGGTCAGCAGCGGGGAAATACACATCCAGCGAGTTCGCTTGGGGGACAACATTGCCGATATCTTCACCAAAGCCCTCAATGGCCCCGTGCACTCTAAACTCGTAGCACTTCTCGGACTGGATCGTACGGAGTAGGGGGGGTGTTAGAGTATACGCCGTACGTACGAATACCTTACCATTGCGTAAACGGCGTTATTACAGAATACTGTACAGTACTAGCTTACATCCCACGACGCGGCGATTCGATTCCCTCAGTTGCTTTACAGACAACTGAGGTGAGCCCTAGGATATCAACTACATAGAATAGCCCACTGATCACCTACATAGATTACGCTCTTAACAGGTACTTAGAACAATCTAGTTGCTTTACAGACAACTGAGATTACGCTCTTAACAAAGGGTACTGACTGGAGAGTGCTCTCAGATGATAAGCGGAAAATACATGTTAAGGATCTTGGAATCACAAACTCATTCCATGAGTCATTTGTGGAACTTGAATGAACACATACCTGTCCATACTGACAATAACACCAGCCTGAGGTTGTTTTCAACTTTGTGAACAATGAGCAGTTCAAGTTGCAAGAGGCAAAAGAATTGTAATCACAATCAACATCTGCAAAACCTGGATATTCGGCTAAGGGCTGAGAGCAGATCCCAGCAGATCCCAGTGCTGAAAGCACCGAAAGCAACATGCTCTGGGTGCTTTCACTGCTGGGATGTGCTCTCAACTGCTTTCGGACCCTTAGCCGAAAATACAGGTTTTGCAGATGAAATGGATAATTCCACACCAAGCTATTACAAATCATATTTCCGGGGCGTTGCATCCTAGATGATGTCTAGGTCAAAAAAACGGTCTTGACCTAACATAGTACAAGTGTGGGGGAGTGCTAACAGGATCTGTCACCCAAGTGGATTGGAGGCCATTTGGGCTGTCCCCTCTGTGACTAAATTTTGTCTAGGGTGTAGGAAGATTACATTATTGTGATAAATCAGCTTTGTCAAATTTTGACTGAATGATTGTGTTGGATCAATGTTATGGTTGAAGTGTTGATGTTTCTAGAAGAGTGATGTGGCAGAAGATGATTCCAGAACTTGATACAAACTAAATGAACTAAGGCTAGAATTTAGGGAAAGATAGCTCTGACTACACAGTGATTCAATCCAGTTGCAGGGCTAGATACTCTTCGGAATCTTCATAATACCTAAGCTAAATTACTGGTTTGTTTGATGCAACAGAGCTTTAATAATGATCATTTATTGTCAACCCAGGTTGGCTTTCAAGTTTGGTAGTTTGTGAGTGATTCAATGAGAGATATACGGAATCACATACAAATGAAACAGTTAAGTCATCATCATCCAATTCATTGACTCTATCCGGCTTCCATCCATACTCCCGCAGAATGGCATCCCAAGGTGATATGACATTCGTTGGAGTAGGCGGAATGCTTTCTTTTGTCATGGAATCTGTCACTAACTCATAAATCATGATATTGACACTGTTGAATCCATTAATAAATTGTATATCCTGGAATCAAATTGGTATGTACTCATTTGCATAATCAAGGCATAGATAGTGAGGAGCATTGGCAACTATCTCCATAGTCACATCCACTCCTGCCTCCTGGAGAGAGTTCATCAACTGTATTGTATAGCTTGGTTCATAAACCACACTGTTTCCCCCATGCACAAGCTTGACTGGGCATGAAATCCGTGAGAGTGCTGTTCTGGGCTGGGATTTGCGATTACAGAAAATGTCATATGATGTCAAACGGTATTCTTGTAAATGTTCTGATGACCAATTTCGGGAGTCGATGGGCATAGTCGAGTCACATAAGCTATGAGTTCCAAAGTTAGCTAATGACAAAATCGACCTCATAGGCAACATTACGCTTGAGCTAAATTTGACATGTTGTTGCTGAATGTATATTGTGTATAGCCAAACCCCACATCAATGTGAGCACCAGGCAAACCAGAAGTATACAGTTCATAAAGTTCTGTTCTTCCCTCTTGCACTTCTGGTAGCTATGCAATCATTTAAGCAGGTGATTACAAGGAGAAATATTTGGCCTACTTCCTCCAAGCAAACATGAGACATAATGAATAATGATAAAACTTGGTGAGGCAATATAACTGCTATTTGAAGTGCAATCATGGTGCCTAAATCAAGGGCCACAAAATGGCAAGGTGGAAGTCGGAGAGTTGTCTAACAGGGGTAATTTTAGGAGTTTCAGGGTTTGAAGTTCAGAGGCATATTTACTATGAGTGCTATAATGTCCTCGGCCGCTTCTTCTTGGCCATATTTTTCTGGGACTCCATCACTTTCTGTGTTCCCATGCCATCTGAGATCAAAAGTGACCAAGTTAAATTTTCTCAGAAGAGGGTCTGAGAATTGAGCTAGAGATTCATGGACAAGTCAATTTAAGGCTATATATCTTGAAAATGAATACTTGCAATGAAAAACTGTGTGAAATGCCAGCGCATGGAAGAATAAAAGCACGGGGATTTCGGGATCAATTTTGTCTGCATCAGCGCAGGAAGGGGTACTGATAGTGTAGTGAAATTTAATCTTTCCTGTAGGCGATGAGATTTCAATGGATGGCATCTTGGTGACGAGTAAGGAGTAACCGGTGCTAAGGGGAAAAACCCTCCAGACTTACTCATAATAACTTTTCAGTAGTTGGTTATTTGTACCTGTATTGAAAAGGAATTGACAGATGGTATCAGATTCGGATACTTGCATCAAACCAGGGATGAGTTTGACAGATGCAATCAATGGAATCAAAATGTGGACAGTTGATATGTTACCATTGTCATGATCAACATACCACTTCGAGAACAGAGATCCAAATTACGACTGTATGTCAATTACATGCAACCACTTCCCCCTTTTGCACTAACCAATCTGTAATCTGATTTGGTTAAGCCTGTGGCTGCAACAGCAATAGCAAGGGCATTGCCTGGGCAGCAGCCAAAGCACAGGCTTAAGCTTCTGCAAAAGCTGTATTTACAACTAAATGACTGAAAGCAGCTCAGAGTACTTCTCAGTAGCCAAAGTCCCCAGAGAAGGCTTTGGATTTTGTTCTGGGTGCTCTTGCTGGAGAGCACTCTCCAGCCAGTATCATTTCTCTGGCAAGTCTACAGGTTTTGCAGTTTGGCAACTAGCAGAATTTGCAGACTGCTGGTCAGTACGATCTAGTATTATCTTCTCTGAGGCTTTTAGCCGGAATACAGTTTTGATATCAATGAATGCAATGCTGCATGATGTTCCACTCCTCTGGGTCTCATCTTCCAGTTGATGGACCATCACATCTAGTTTTGATTACTTGTCCGAGGACTCCCAACAATTAGATATCCTTTAGTGCCGCGCCCTGCACGGCAGTCCCCGGCTCTGAAAGTGAATATTTTAGTTAAATATGAAACCTCATTTCCCTTTCTATGTAGAAAGTGTGCTTCAGGAAGAGACACAGATAGTAACCTGGCAGCATAAGAAAGTTTTTATATGGGATCATAGGGCAAATCAGAAGTCCTCTCTGAGCAGTGTGCCGGGAACCCCGAAAGCACTGCACATTTGTGTCACTGGGACACTACCATCACAAAAACGCACGACTTTTGATTGCCATTTGGTGCGAACAAGGACCTCCTCTTTCAGAGTTAGATTACTTGTCCGAGGACTCCCAACAATATGTAAGGTGAAAAATGCGCAGAAGATATCATCATTTAGATTTAGCTATATTTCATGGTGTCAGGCACAGTTCCTTCCAATGTAACCTGTGACCAATGTCTTATTCATACAGCATGTCCCTGGCGCAGTACGGATACAATTATTTTCACATTTTGTCGCATTGAAATTTCATCTGCACTGCCTCCTTGTACATCTATTTATGTGGCCAGTGCGACTCATCAACTCCATTAGCTTTCCTTCTCCCCGCCCACTTTTCCTGCAAATTGAAATGACTGGCAACATTGAAGTTCAGGTGCTTCTCGAACTGATCACAAAGTCAGCTACGGAAGCTCTAGATGAATATGGGAAATATGGAGACAGTGTCCCAAGTGTTTATGAAACAAACACCCATCCTCTCGATGAACACAAAATGTCCCTTCGATTGAAAAAGGCCATCAGGAATCTAGAAGGCGCTTGTGATCAGCTATGTGCTACACTAGCTCCACCATTACACACAATTGTCAATGTATGTATAGTTAATTACAAAGAAGAAGAGATTCTCACTACTTACAGCGTGCACAAGACTATTACTGGTCTTGCCTCCGTGTAGCTGCCCAAAACAAAATTGCTGACCTCCTTGATAACACTACTGGTGGCATGAATCTTGAAGCTCTTGCTCATGAATCCGGCATTGAACCATCAAAGTTGAGAATTCTCATGCGCACCCTCGCAGCCCGTCACTGTTTCCAGGAAGGTACATTTTCTATTTTTTAATGATGACATCTATTAATAGTTATTCAGTCTCCCATGATGTATATGCAAATACACGCCTTTCACTTGTGCTCCATTCACAGAGCTCACACACAAGCTATATTGATCTACTGACCAAGGAGGGTCAAGAATCAGCAGGGAACTTTCAAAAATACCTCAGTGATAATGAATACAGCCAATGCAATGATTCAACTCACACTGTCTTTACACATGCAGTCAAAGACACAGGATTCCATGGAACAGTGTATGACTGGATGAAAGTCAATGTGAGTTTCTTTGTCCGCACTCCCCTATCTCATCATTAAATATCTACTGCAAAAAGGGTGATAGGCGGGCAGTAAGAGAAAAAGAGTCATTGAGTAGTCATTGGAAGCTCATTACACTTACGTTCTCTAGGTTATGAGTAGTAGCATGCCAAGTATGAATAGTGTCATGGGGACATTGTCCATCATTGAAGGTAATTTTTTTTGAATGAGTGAAATGTAAATCTGACTTCGGAGAATAGGTTATCCTTGGGAGAAAATCTCCACAGTGTGTGATGTTGGATGTGGAAATGGAAGCTTTGTATGGTCACTCTTACAAAAATTTCCCCAAATCCATGTCACTCTTTTTGATCTCCATGAGACTTTGGAGGCAGCAAAGCAGGTATGTTAATTATTCTTTATTAGCACACAAGTCAAATGAAGTAGTATTTTGTTGTTCAAATAGGCAGCCGGGTGTCTGTCACAAGAATTGCAAAGTCAAATTCATTTTCAACCAGGTGACTTTTTCAAAGACAGCCTTCCGAAATCAGTGGACATATATTATGTAGGTTAAACACACCTCTTTATTTTATAGTGTTTGCTCACAGTACAATTTCAGCTACGCAATATTATTCACAACTGTAAGTAAAGACTGTCTTCTCCAATATGCTCAAACAATACTTGTATAGGGCCTGACAATGATGTGTTGACAATTCTGGTATCAATCAAAAATGTCATGGGTCCTCAGAGCAGGATTTTAATACGTGAGTAAAGCAACTAAACATGGCCAAGATAAAGCTGATGTGTATATAGATGATTATACTATGCATTCATTCCAAAACCAATCACCCCATCACTCATTGGATCAAGTGAGAGACTGAAAGTTTTGCATTCATTTACAATAAGTAACTGACCCCGGTATTGTCAGGCTCCATGGCCCATGCTGCCTGATTTTGGAAATGGCAGTATGCGCCTTCACTATCAAGACCTCACTATGTTGTTTATGTACAACTCAAAAGAAAGAACTCTTGAAGAGGTTAAAAATCTAAGGTAGGAGTGTTTCATAGTTCTATTGCGAAACTGATTCTATCATTGCAAGCCAAAATGCTGGGTTGAAACTTGAACAAATAAGGGACCTTGGAGAGACCACAGTGCTGGAGTTTGGTCCTGCATAATTGATTCCATTAATTTCAAACTTGTATTCATATTCTGACCACTAAACTTGCCCTTATTACTCAATTTGTTGTAAGCAAGTACAAAGTAGTGCTGAGATTTATCTGTGCTTTTAATCTGTGAAACCTAGCCAGTTGCAAGAGCCCTTAAGGATACAGGCTAGATGTTAAGATTGTGTATACTAAGGATCCCATACTTCAGCAATATGGACTACTTGGTACCAAAGACAGAAACAAATGGGACAGTAGTGATATTATTCACAACACCGTTCAGGTGCACTCATGTCCACCTGACAAATTTCAGATCATCTGATGAGCAATACATGACATACCATCTATGTATATCAAAAAAACAAGCTAAGTTCATGTCATGATACTCCCATGTTCAGCCTCATATTAACTCTGTTTTTTGGCCATCAGTTCAGCCTGAAGAGTTATTTGTATAAACTATGAATCTCAGTTTCAAATTGCTCCAATGCTAAAACACGCATAGGCGTTCCTTTTGTTGCCTGTGGGATCGGTTTCTGCCAGTTTGTAAAAATGATCATCTGCTTAATCAGGCTACAGATGAATAGACAAATTGACATTGTCATGAAGAGTGATTTGCTGACCTCTGTAGAGAGCTTTGTGAGAGTTGTATTTCCTTGATATGCTGCTTTAATTATCTGCCTGAATTTGAAGTAAGTCAGTGGCAATTGAAATTATCTGGTTAGATTCATAAAATACCATATGTGGTCCCAAATGATTTTTCTTTGTTCAATATCAGGACCATGAGCAACCTGTATGATAATGCCCACTGATGGGCGACCATTTCCAATCATCATGGCATTGTCTACTTGAGGCATTTGACATAGCATGCTTTCTAGACAATGATGAATGTTATTGATCAGTCAAGTCCAAATAATTTCACCTATCACAGTTGGATCTACCTGCACATAGTATAAGTGTGTATCTTGCCTAAACAATAAAAGGAAGTAAACCATTTCACCAGTGCTCAGCATAATTTGATCCCCTGACCGGCCCACAACTGAGAAATAGCCTTTCTTCACTGCATGTTCCCGAAACAGATCTCCCAGGTCATATCCAGGTATCCCATTGTACATTGTATTGCACACAGGCAACTTACGACTTGGAGTAGACTAAAGCCAGATCTCATTCAATTTTGAAATTCGAAATCAAGGAAGCTCACCACTACGGTCATTGAGTACAATCCATCATTGCGCTGAACAAATTTCACCTCTGGCAGACAAGGACAAAAATAGTCCCAATCCTGTGCTCCTAAGGCTGTAAAATATGCCATGAGACATCATTTTCAGGTAAATAAAAATACCCACAGCTGATAATGCTAATACTTCCGCTCTCTGTACTATGGTCAAAGGTAAGATAAGATTGCAAATATCAATCCAACCTCAAACTTACGATCCGTATCCTGAAGTAAGCTGAACATTGCTATCTAACAATTTCTTGGCACAGGATTTGTTCAACACTCTTCCAGCAGTTATCTGGAGCTTACCCATAAGATGGTTTATTTGTGGCAAACAACACTTACCACCACTGTAGATTTTAGAAAGTCCCTCTTGTTTGGGTCTTCAGACCATACCTAATGTATTGATGTCACATGCTGATTCTACCATAAATATTATGATTACCTCCAAAAGATAAGCACTGGCATAAATGACAGAAGGAGAGGTCTGCTTAAGATTGTTGAAAATAATGTCAGGACCTGCAGGAATGAGTGATGCACTATTTCCCGGATCAAGTAGAGCCATGACAAAACCAGCATGCGCCTTTGATAACAACTTGAGATATTTCATGTATATTTGTTTTGAAGATATTACTTGCCAACCAGTTTAGGAAACATAACCCTAAGGAGTGAAAAGGCTCTAAAGATTGAAGACCAACCAATTGTCCAGCAAGATGCATTGGTGCAAAATCTATTGTGTAGGTGTCACTGGTTTAAAATCATTGACAACAGGAGAGATTTAATGGAACAACTTGCCAACTGTCTGGGCATTAATCAGGTAAAAAGCTGATGACCATTCAATGGTTTTGGGATATAGAGAAGTTGAACCTGATAGCATCTGTTGTTAACTAGGGCATTTATATTGGAAACACTGTAAATACCGGATGAATGAATAATCAAGGCAGTAGTGTCCATAGGGCGGCTATGTGTTTCAGGTATGGAATAAGGCCCTCCAGAAAATATTGTGCTGTATTCTGGCATCTGAAGGACTTCAGGCCTATATTTTGAGAGTGCTATGATTTGATCTATCAATGGCAATCTCTCCGTATTGACAAGGATATGACTTGGTTTGACAACACTAATGAGATGTGCTATGATATCTGGAGAGAAACGTGGTGATATAGGGAACGCCGTCATGCCTGCTCTTAAAACCCCCTACACTCACGAGTCAGATTGGCTTCGAAAAATTGAACCAGTGTTCTCACCAGAAGAACCACAGAATAAGTCAAAGCGTCTGGAGGAGATTGTCAGCACCCTATACAACTCTCAAAAAATTGATCACACCTGATGTTGTTGAGAACGCCACAATAGGTGTAGTTCCTTGATCCACAGAAATGGAAGACAAGAAGAAGGAGGCACAGCGGTGTATAGCAGGTACAATATCCGAATATGTGTAAGTCTTGAGAGTTCCATCACCAAGAGGGTGTATAATAACGGGATAGTCAGAGTTATGACTTAAATGGAAGTCAAATTGCAGTTCTACAGCTAAAGTGGAAGGTGGTGGAATGAAATGCTTGGTATACATGGCTGTAGTATGAGGAATCAAGGGAGTACGTGCAAGTACTGCTTTCAGTTTTATGTAAGATGGATGCTATCTACCTTAATGGGTATAGTAAAATCTTATCTCATTTTGCTACCTAAAACATTTCTGTCAGTATAAAACAACGAGCACCCGGGTGTGAAACGGGCAATCAGAAGTTCACAATTTCATTTGTAACATCAGTAATTTATCAACTCCCACTAGATCCGGTCAGCACAATGGTATCAGGTTTACACAACTCAGCGTGCCTCCTTCAATGATGATCACGCATGCGGGAATGTCAAAAATGTGGGCGTAGTGAAGCGCGGTTCAGCATACACATAGTCCAATTTACATCAAAATGGGTTTTGATAAATTCAGCCTTGTAATACGTCCTCTACTGAAGTTTAAGTTAATGGTTTGCCCATTACATGGTTGTTACTGTTTTGACATAGACAATACATCAATTGCCACAGCATTTTACCTCTCCATTCATTTAGAATCTTCGTTCCCATCCTACTCATCGTCTGCTGATAAATGATATAGATATGGTGAGAAATGGATCGCAAACTCACACATGCTGAACATGACCTGTGGGATTGAATTCAATTTATCTTGAACATGAGCAGGACACACACACTCAAATTTCAGCCAATCTTGGTGTTTGATCCCCATATTCCAGTCTTATGCAGTCTCGTATATGGCTATCCCAGTGATGTACAGATTGATAGTGTTCATGTTCGAAAACGTTCAAATCATTGTAAATCAATGAGTGGAGTCAATGAGAATTCGATGAATCACTCTGGAACCGATGAACTTTTCACTTAGACAGGAGGAGTAAAACTTTAAAACATAGCCACTTCCACTATTTGATTCCTAGTGACATCCATCCTGGAAAAATCCACCGACATTGTAGCGTTAATAATTGGGAGTGCAATTGACATACTTGGGAGATGTGAATGGACAAATTGACACCTTTGGTTCAGGTTATTGAAAGAAAATCCATGTACCAGGATCCGTTTCCTTTAGTAAGTGAACTCAGGCAAAACCGTAACCAACTAGGGGCTCAAACAGAGATGGGAAGAATTTGTGAAAAGCAGTCAGGTGCTCGAGGTCGTGGTGTGTAAAGATACTTATCCGACAGAAAAGTGCTCTGGGAGGGAAGAAGGTCGCAAGTTCATCAGTCCGCAATATCTCCTTTGCTATCCCCCAATCCGAGCTCTCCTTATCCCTGACCAACGTTCCTCTCAGGCTGTGACATTATACAAAAGAGTATATTATAGGCAAGTTCGGGATTTTATGAGACACGAACTGTAGTCTGTGGATCAAGTTGTGGCTTCTTTTGAGAGTGTGGAATCTATCACGCCATCTCGATGTCTCCATCCCCCTCTTTTGGCGCACCCCTTACAACTGAATTGAGTAGTTCACGTCGGACCTCGGCACTGATTTGTGGGTGCGATGTTGCTCGTATGACATCCAGTAAGGCATCCTTCTGGTCTGGAGTAAGATCGGAGGCGTATCTAAGACAATAAAATTAATCCAAAGCATCAAGGAACAGATAGATATCCACCGTTGCACGAAAGCGAGTAGACTCTGATGCCAGAGCACTGGAAGATGTTCAGACTCGTGACGACTACGTGGTTTGTAGGTGTTGGAAAGTTTGATGAAATGAAAAACGAGGGCGTCGACGACTTTGTAAGGGAGTTCGAACTTTTTGTCGATGAGGACTCTAATAAAGAGGGAGTTGGGACCTGCGATAGTTGTAGATAAGAGGGGAAAACGAGGATGGACGATTCAAGCACCTGTATAGTCCATCTCCGCGATGTGCAACAATGCGGCAGAGGCATGGAGAACAGGTATTTTCACTTTGGCCAGGATGGATGCCAAAATAGCAGCTTCCCTCAAGGTACACCCTTGCTGAAATGGTATGAGCTATAGAGATGTATCATAACGAGAGCACGTACAGTGAGCATGGGGAAAAGAATACCCTTGAAGAACGCACTGGGCTTATACAGAGCCCTCTTCAAAGCCTCGTAATATTGGACATTCAGTTTCTTGTTTTCTCGGATATCTTCGCGTACTGCTTCTAAAAGAACTACACTGAGGAAAAGTTGGGCCTGAGCTGGCTTCATGGTTGAGACAAATATCCGAGTTGCAGCACGGCATGCATGAGGCGACCAGTTCTCAGGCTCGGTAAGTGCGAGGATGCGAGCCCATGCGGGAAAAGTAGGGATAACTTTGAACGGTTTGGGAAGAGATCCCGACCTATATTTGCTGAGGTACAGGCCTAATCTGGAATTAGATTAGCCGCACGACATCAGGAATGAACTATGCATATGTACTTTGTGTACATTTCAACCACCATTGGGTCAAGTCCTAATGCTGGATCCAGTCTTGAACGATCTACGGGGCATGAATGAAAAGGCACGTAGCGCATGGAAAGCTATATCCGTTCACCTTTCTGCTGTACTTTCTGAATAGCACCAACGTTTTCATCGAGCTTTGAGAATATGACGTCGGCCAAAGTTCTTCGTTCATCGATGTTATGAGGTAGCAGAACATCCAGGGTCTCCAAATCGCCTGGATCAATTTCCTAGAGGAAGTATTACACTTACTACTCTGAACAAAAGGGTATTCACTACTCACAAATATCTCCTCTGCATCTTCTCTCTCATCGTCTTCGGTTCCGTCATCCTCTTCATCCTCATCTTCAGCGTTTACAATCCTAGCAATCCGTTCATCCCAGTGCATCTTCTACGATTTCCTCATCTAACCCATCCAACTCGTCTTGCTGGGTTCTTGCCAATTCAAAAATGCGCCTTGAAGTCTTCAGGTCCAGTACAGCCTTGAACGAGGAAAGGTAAAATGATGCCCAAAGCCTAAAAAAGGGAAATATTTACCTCTACATTTTCATCGTTTTCTGGAAATTTTTTCAATGATTTTTGCCGCCTTCCGGGCTCCGATATCCGTCCATATTTTACTTGATGTTCATCGTTGTCTAGCTGAACGAGCAACGGGTCGTGGCGAGTTTTAGGTGAGGGTTTTGAACTGCGAGGCATATTTTTCAGTCACGAGACCCTTCTCGCTTGCGGTAATTCAGCCTAGATTCTCTGTACCTACTCAGCCATCGTTGGAATGTATGGGCTACTGTTCGAGGTTCGAGACACTAAAATGAACTCCTTTATCTCATTCCAATAACAGACTGCATACGTTCTCAAGGCTCTTCAACTTGTAGTCTCGAATGGCATAATGTCTCATAAATACTTATAGCAGGTCTTCAATATCACGGAATCATCTCGCGCAACCCTTTCTCTATCCCAAAAACGAGCAACTGTCTCTAGCCAAGATCATTTTACCTCCCCAGAGCTTTAACAAGATCCTTAGCTTTCTTCCGAACTTCATCGGAATACTGGGGCATCATCAACTGTCGCAATCCCTGAACAGGATCCGCTTCCAAATTGGATCTGGACTCTTCTTCAACGAGGCTGCCCACTTCCGTCTTTGCATTCCTGTTTCGCAGAAGATGGGTTGGAGACTTTAGCTCATGATACCAAAGAAGATTTAGATGATGTTTTACCGCGCTTCAGACAGTTGATCTTTATGTTCCTCGGTATCAAGGTATTGCAAGCTTTGCTCGACTAACTTCCCAACCTCAGTATGATTTCGTTCATCATACTGTACATGCTCGGTGACAACTGAACCATTGCTTTGAAGACTGGGCAATGACTTTTGCTACATTGGTTAAACTTCCGTTCACTAATGCGATATCGAATGCAAGTGCTTACCGAAATGGTATTTTTCCTTGTCCAAGCCCATTATCCTGTTACATCTGGTGTACTGTCCCCTTCGTCTGTCTTCAGAGCTTTAATTATGATGCTTGATTGCAGATTCTATATATAGAGGTCAGGATATGTTCACCAGAGAAATGCATAGTATTCTTACCGCCAGCCATAGCTGAACTTTCTTCAACTGCAAACGCACTTCTTCAATAACACCTGCACGATCCAAGACCACAACCCAAGAAAGTGACCTCCCATGCTGAAAAAACTCTTTCAACTCTTGAATTACTTGCACCTGATTTTTAGCCCACTTTTTCAGTTCTTGAGGGTCCAGATACCTGTTTGGAGTAAGCTCGGACTCGGAAATATGATACATCCAGAACCGAGAAGCATATACAACCGCCCTGTTCAACTTCTTGTGTTTCGAATCATTCCTGTATTCAAGTACCTCAAATGTCTTCTCGTGAACTTCGTCAAACTCGGAAAGATTGGAGATATATCGCAGTCGCTCGTTGAGGAACCGCAAGAGCTGACTGGCCATGGTACAGTTATGAATCGTAGGGTTGATCCATATCTTTGGGTGCGCTATAGCCTTTTCTCGCATATAGTCGATAAATGCAGTGTCATGAACACGAATCTGCAGATGTATCGTGAATGAATACTTGTCTTCCTTCAGAGAAATCAACATACCACATCTGACAATCGTTGAACGGCAATCGATTTCTGGTGGCTCAAAGGGGCTGGCACTACCATAATTGACAAAACACCTCGTAGACTTCGCTGAAGTCCGAATGCTTTGACCCCTAGTATTGCAGCAGGGTCTTCAACTGACATCGTCTTTCTCAGAAGGACAATAGTCATTATAGCTTTCCGAAAAGGATCCAATTCTCCCGCTGCCAGCCCCTGGACAACTTGTTCCAAAATGGGGGTGTATATGTTTTGGATCCCAGAGGATCTAAACTCCTTCAACGGCATGTCCAGGAATTTATTCAAAGTCTTTTCGGGATCATCTGCTCTGCCAACCATACAACAGACTGTCTGTGCTATCAAAAAGCTGTTTCCCGTCTGTTTGACCAGTCTAAGTATGACGTCCGGAGAAGGCCACCTCCCATCGATGGATGCATCTTGGGTTTGGATAGTCCTTAGTTCCGCTTCATAGAACTTTCGAATATCCTCCTCAGCATCTGAGGAACTGAGATATTTGTCCATGTCATATGAGATCACTACACTTGAGGAAGTGTTGGAGCCATCCAGTTGGCTACTAATCACTGTAGTAGGCCTGCTGCTGACAATGACCTTGAGATTAGGGACTTGCTTTACACCTGTCCCCAAGCCTTGTAACAAGTTAATCACCAGATTCATCCCTAGAGAGTTGTGTGCGTATTGGTCGGGAACACATTCCTCGAGCGAATCAATAACCAGTATCACCAGGTTTGGCTCGCCTCCCGACTTCCCTATGTCTAAGACTGAATTACTCATCGGCTTCACGATGAGCTCTTCGAGCTGCTTGGTTGGTTCCCAATCAGTCGCGACCAATCGCATTGATTGACCACCATTCAAGATGGACTCCAGATAATAAAGCAAGTTCCTACGATAGCGCGAGTCCTTTTCTGCAAGCTGATAGGCAAGAGTCGGAATGATAACATTTGCATTCAAGTTACCACTTTCAACGAGGACTCGGGTGCAAAGGAAATCAACAACAGCAACTTTCTTTGATAGATTTGTTACTGTTGTAGGATCAAACTTCTTGATCACTTCAGCGATGATAGATGACTTTCCTGAGGCAGGAGGGCCATTGAGCCAAAATATGTGCTGGGTATCGCTTCCTGATACCCATTCGACAATCCTGGAAATGACCTTGGTACGAGTATCTGGATGACAAGCCTTCTTCACAGCCTTGTCGGACTCTGCGGTTAGGGATCGAGGTATGTCATCCAAAAGTTCTACGTTCAATTAATATCGATGCAAAGGCAGGAAGATCATCAGTTCCACACTAACGCTTTGCCCTTATTCTCTATTCAGTATCAAATCAGTGTGAGTAAAAAACGAGGAAGGACTATACAGCACCGTGGTGTTCTCCTCGCTTGCAAGAACCGAGTGAAGCTATGGAAAATCGTAAATGTTCTTCAGACGGATACTCTAAGAACAGAGAAAATGGTAAGCACCATCATGCCACTAATCATATCGTTCAACTCGGCCACGATTTCCGCCAGATCATTGGCGTACATTGAGGATTTAACGAGGGCAGTGGCTGTAGAATCATGCTTATATTTGGTTGCAATTGCTTCGAGCTTTTTTCCAAGAATATTCATTACTCCACTGTCAATCATTGAGATCATGTCCAGAAAATCAAGGTTAGGGAGGACAACTTCACTAGTATGACTCGTTATCTCTGATTTGTTCTTTCACTGCATTTTCACCTTGATAGTGATCCACTGTGCTAACAAATCGATTTAGCTTCTCCTTTAAATCTTTGAGCTGCTTTGCGTTCTTCCTATTCAGCTGGCATTGTATTCAGTTCACAATATGTGAGTCGCGGTTCCAAATGCATCTGCAAAACCTGTATTTTCGGCTAAGGGTCCGAAAGCAGTTGAGAGCACTTCCCAGCAGTGAAAGCACCCAGAGCATGTTGCTTTCAGTGCTTTCAGCACTGGGATCTGCCGGGATCTGCTCTCAGCCCTAAGCCGAATATCCAGGTTTTGCAGATGTGAAGACTGACTGAAAACTTCTCCTCTACAAATGATACACCTTCCAAAGCAGCACTCAAGAATGGGACCGGTAGGTCACCAGCAATGCGCTTAAATAGTGACCACAAGTCTTCAAGTCCAGTTACCATAGTTTTGTGTTGCCCGCCGAAACGTTGAAGCCAGGTAAGCGGATTATGACTAGATTTGTTAGCAGGAGTGGCTGTTGAGGTACCTGGAACAGATTTCGAGGCTGGCAAGGCAACAAGTGTGCTGCGAGTCTGAGTTGTTTGAGTAGATGCTCGAACTAAGGATGTCATGACTCGTGTAGAAGTACATATTGAAAAAAAAAGTGGCTAATAAATAAGTAGTAGCATTTCGCAGTGCGTTTCAATCAAGGTTGGGGTGTGTTCTTGGTGTGGTTAATTGCAAGCGAACCTGGGTGATTAATTGTAAGCTGTGCTCTCGATCCTGGATATTATGGCAATGAAAATCATCTGGAGAGGTCATTGGGCCAATTTTTTGGGAATTCCGAATTTGGTGATATAAAAGTCAGGCATGGATACCTGCAGGCCAAGCCATTTTGTCAATAGACAGTCCAACATTGCGGTGCATCTGATGAAAGTTTCTTTGCAAAATGAGGCTTGAGCCAAATCTCTGGCTTATGGTTTCGACAATTAGGCGGAGCAGAACATGACCACACCTTGCATGCTTAATTCCTCTCCCTCCACCCTCAGGTCCTGTCAATAAATGCCTTGACCGTTTCACTTACATATTGTCGAACCGATTGGTAGAGATACACATCCATGTTTTATGCAAGCATATGGTCACAATGTAAGCCAACTTCTGAAGCTTATTCAACTTCAAAAATGAAAAGATATGACAAAGTGCTACCTACATCCGGTTGCACCAATTCCAGCAGGGCGTAAGAGAAATTTGTTGCTTATTTTGGCCACACTCGAAGTTCTCCTCTACATGCTACCTCCGGGTCAACACTTTTGTGAACAAAGAAGAGATGAGGAACCAGCAATTGCTCAATTTCGTTTTTGAAACAATCCTACGACATGTTGACCCCCACAAGAAACTTGTTTCACTGACCACGAACCCTCACGACGTGTTACCATCTTCGGGACAAACTCAGGCTCCGTTCCGTTACCCAGACCAAGCTCTCCTTGAGGTCCAAACCCCCAGGAGAATAGTACACCATCTTGAGTTGCGGCCATGTTGTATCGAGGTCCTACAGCAATATGAACAATTGGATCATTGACGGATCCATCAGGAAAGTCAACAAGAACAGGCTCTGTGACAAATCCTCTTCCACGACCACCATCCTCTCCACCCAATGCTTCGTGATCGTCGGCGAGGCCCAGTTGACCGTCATCACATCGTCCACATGCATATACTTTTCCTTGGGATGTGAGGAACAACGTATGATGTTCCCCTCCCGCTATTGAGACCACACGATCTAACTGTCCCAATTCTTCAAAGTTCAAGCCGATAACCTTCGCAGGCTGATCAACACTCAGGTCGCGCTCTTTCAGCGGCTCTCCAGTCCCTGTATGACCCATACTATTTAATCCCCATGACCAAACTCCGCCGGTAGTGTCTATAGCAAAGGACGTGTTTTGTCCAGCACTCACGTATACAGCCTTGCGATTACGGCGTCCCAGAACGACCTTTTGAGGTACGGTAGCGTCGACTTTATGTCTGGCAAGAACTCGACGGCCAAGTCGACCATCTTCACTCATACCCCAGGTGTAGACATTGCCATGAGTTGTTAGGACTACGATGTGGTTATCGCCGCACGCGATGGAGGTGACTTTTTCGATCACTCCTGCGACTTTCCGAGTGAAGTTTAAGATTGGAACGGGAAGGAATTGACGGGTCGTCTTATTCGCGAAGAGATTTTGGCCTTCGTGATCCTGATGAACAAAGAAATTATTTAGGCCCCCCAGATGGCACTATTGCACACATACGCGGAACGTTCCCCATATTCGAAGCTCCCCTCGATCACTAACTGCAGCACTGACATTATCTCCGGCGACGACTCGCACTGCACGGAAACCTTCATCTATAAGCGCCTGTACTGGATGAAAGTTGGATGATAATTCATCCTTATCCAGATAAGACCCTGGATGTTCGGGGTTTCGTACACCTTCTGTAATTCGTCCAAGAGCTGCATCATCATTCACACCAGCTGACCAAATCTAGAATGGATGATATACATGCATACGTCAGTTACAAAATAATTAAACAAGAATGGAATATTGCCTACAGACCGTTCCCTTCTCATCAAGAAGTAGGGTGTGCATTCCTCCTGCAGCAATACTGACTATCCCGGCACCTGGTTCAAACCCGAAAACACCTTCTGTCATCTTTCTCTCTGCCCAGATATGTCTTTTCGGTCTTAGATATTCGGTAGTATTTTCTCCAAGGCCGAGTTGACCATAGTTATTGGTTCCCCAGATAAAGAGGTGGAGCCCCGGGCGCAGAGTCGCAGGGATATTTGGGAGGGGAAGGAATGCCAGATTGATGAAGTTGCGTCGTTGTCTCGACTGAGATCTGAGCTAGTAAAGAAAGCAAGAGGAAAGGCTCTGAGTCTATTCCGGGACCGAAGAAACACTCATGTGAAATTCACGTTACCAATCATGCGTTTGGTGAATTTAAATACTAATGTACATGACGCGTCGGCGGCTTGTTTCTATACCGCGTGATCTGGGCGGCCTACCATAGCAATAATATGGGGCCTCAACTAATCAATCAACACGCGTCGAGTCCACTCAAACCAGTCCCACATGCATTCGTAAAAGTGTCCGCAATAGTGTCAGTCAAGGATATACCGTCAAACTGCATTACAGCAATGAGCTTTCATCAAGCCAGTGACAGAAATGTGAAGCTTACAGCAATATTCTGACATGGAGTGGCCTCATTACAGTCTAGAAGAACACCAGGTCTGGTGGGAGTTCCGGATCCCTGTAATCATTATAGATAGGTGAACAGGCAGATATGTAGCATACCAAGTTGAAATGATACGCACCACGAAATTTTCATATGTAACATCTGAAATTTCCAAGGTTCCGGTGTCATCAGTTCCTCCCTAACAAATACTACATTTATGAATCATTAGAGATGAACGTGAGCACATACCATCCAGAAGGCACTGATATCTAATATCAGATCATAGTACGAGTCAAACGAGTGGATCAGAATATTAAATACGGAAACATACAGATGGGATAAGCCGCAGCATCCTATAGTAGTAGTCATCAATAAATGCCTGATTGTAAATAGAAATAACCCACGAGTGTGAAGCCAGTGTAAGTGACATTTTTCACTGTTCCTTGACAGTTGGGATAACTCTTGATCATCACTCCGGCGTCGGAGTTTGATATTGTGACATCACTGTAGAACACATTCTGAGGATTGAAAGACCCATATCAACCTACCGAAATATCAGGGAAGTAGGAAGGAAAAGAAAGGTACCTGAACGTCAACTCCCGTTGCACCAGAGCCAAAGGAGCCAATATTGCATCCTAGGGATTTGTATTAGTTCAGCAAAATAGAAGGCCGACAAGAGCTCTAACCAGCGGTGAATATGCAAGTGATCCGTTCAGCTAGGAAGCCCTGCCCACTCAAGTCAGAGAACAACGTGAGATAAAAGAGTCGAAGTTTTCAGGCAGACATTGGTTGGAGTTTTGACCGTAACACACTCATCTATCTCAGTTGTAAGAATTTTTGACGGACTTCATAACAGACAACAGTAAACATACCTCCATTCTGTAACATGGAAGATTTATAAATAAAGCATATCACGAGGGTACTTGAGTTTTACTTGTGTACCTACCTCAACTGAGACGTCGTGTACATAGTTGTTGTTGCCACTCATGTCGAAGCCGTCAGTCTCCCCTGATAAGTTGAACATCGAATGAATTACTGCAACAAGCAAAAGTAGAGAGGCAACCAACCGATATGAGAAGCAATAATAGACATGTCGTGAGCCACATTACTAGAATTTGGACTGTGAGGCTGAAAGTAAGGTTTGAGAATTCCTGATACTGACTTGTCACCTGCGAGGAGGTTATCAGCGGTACATATCTAAAATAATTGACACACCAATAATCGTAACATGGAACATGGGTGCATCAAAGAGGGTAATCTCAGTGATTTCTACACTGAATTTCACTTGTCGATAGGTATATGAGTAGAAATATGGACTCAAGGATTACATACTTGTTGCAAGTTTGGAAACGGATGAGGCGAGGCCGATCAGGGAAAAGCGAAAGCTATGAGTGGGGATTATTCAGTAACATGTTGAGGTAGCAGCAATAAGGTCCATACATCGCCACCCTCGCGATAGCGGTATCCATTCCCTGGTATCAGATGAAACATTTTGGGTAACGTCCCATCATACTATGAATTGAGAAACTCACCAAAAATTGCGCCAGGTCCGTTCAAAAGAATATTATCGCAATTCTACAGGTCTCAGAGGTTAGAAAGGTTAATTCAACGAAACCTTGCAGGAGATAAGCACCTCGAAAGTAAGCATTGTGCCAGTCAGATCAGGATTGAAGGGTAAATAGATATCTCCAGCAATATGCAAATTCCAGTTCATGGCATCATCAAATGTGACAGTTGATCTGATAAAACGAAAAAAGAACGAAAAATATTAATGATGGATTGCTTCATCAAAGATAGAACAGCAATAACTAACGCAAGTAGATAATCTCCAGCAGGGACGTAGAGGAGCACATCGGTAGCAACTGTGGTTGTGACTTGGGGTATAACGCACTCCTGCCAGGCCTTTGTCAAGGCAGGTCCCAAATCGGTGGCGTTATCAGCGACAGCACCTGTGAAGAAGATGTTGGGAGTAGTATCCAAGCCTCTGTAATTCGAGAACGCACCGTAGTCGAGTACACTACACTCAATGAAACCAAAGGCTGTCTGAACCCAGGAACCCAGGAGCAGAAGAGCACCAATGAATAGGAAAAAAGACATAGCTCACGGTAGGCCTATGTCTGAACAATCTTTTTAAATTAGAATGGATGAACCTCGAGTGAACCTTGGATTAATCTATGTGAGTCTTTCACCTCCGTTTGGATATCGGGCGACTTTTCAAGGAATTTGAGAATTATGACATGAAGCTGGTGGTGATCAGCGGGCCGCATTGGGATTGCAAAGAGCTTGTGGGTGAGGAGTGCGAATTTGGTGATGAAAGTACGAGGAAGAGAACTAACTACGCGTTCCGTAGTTCCGGAGCACGTGTGAAAGCGAGCTAAGTTTATATTATTAATAGGGGTGCTCTTCTCTGCCTCTTCGAAGTTCTTCTTCTCCTTCACAAAATACAATAAATATCTTTTTGGTTAGTCGAGCTGATCTCAAAATTTGATCAATCTATGTTTCGTTTAGTCTGGAGAACGGGCCGCCTGCATAAGCCTGTGTGCATCTTTAAGATGCGCACCCTGCCTGTTTTGGTCGTTTTCCTCCCATGATCATTTATTATACATGCGCACCACCAATTCCCCATCACTTGTATGTCTGGCCCATTTATTCGAAGAGTCCCCATGCTCATTCTGAGAGGCAGAGAAGAGTGCATAAACAATGAGACCCTGAGTAATTTATGATTTAATGAATCAACTATTCAAAGCTTTCACCTATAGGAACTTTGCAATGAGTAAAAAATTGCCCCGAGACACACATATTTTGTGCCTTTGAACGGAGTATGTCATGAGTACAAAGGGTTTGTTGTGATATTTACAACAAGAAACATTTACTCCAAATCAAATTTTGTTACTGATCAGGCTGCGAATTAACCATGCACAAAAGTCACCTGAAATGCCATGATCTTCTTTGGAGATGTAGAATGAGAGGAAAGTGGAGATATCATCTGCAGTGGGGCGTCTAGAAGGCATTGGATCCCAACAGCTGCTTACAAGTTCCGGAAGATCCCCCGACCATCAGGAAAACGGTCCCTGGATAATGTCCGAAAATTATTCGAACTTAAGGCAAATTGCAGGCTCTTTTCAGGTTTATGGCGTTGTTGGATATTTACCGAAATTGCACGGTCCCCCTTGAGTATTTACGGAAATTATCTGGTATTGTAGAGAAGTTCACTGAGACCATCAGGAAAACCGTCCCCTTGAATTTGTTAACAATTGAGGGTTTCCTACTGAAAGGGTTGATGAAAGTATCGAACGTACGGAGATATCACAGATTTGGGAAATTTCAGAAATTTCCAAAATTTGGCGGCCCACTTTGAAATTTCATAATCTTTCTTGAAGCCTTTGAACATCTATCAGAACTTTGAGCATCCTTTGCAATATTTTCACTTATGGTCCTAGTAAGTTTCCGAAGCTTTGAACATTCTTTAAGTAGATGTATCTCATGGTTGCAGTATATTTGTATGAATAACTATGTTTTGTGCACATTTCGGGTTAGTTATATTCAAAGTTCATTGAACGAAGTAAAACCAGCATATTAATTATCAGAGGCAGTACGTATTAT
>MU823667.1:0-28981 GCA_027921425.1 Lentinula novae-zelandiae | reverse complement strand
CAAGTCAGTTCTGGAATGGTGGACAGAATTAGGAAAGCATCCTAAAGCTCGAGTTCTGGTGGTAATTTGTCTCATAAGCATGAATTACCAATTGTAACCTATTTTGTCCACTGTTTTTAGTATCTTGGTGTAAAAGCTTATTCAGCACTCACAAACTCAATGGCAGATAAACGTCGGAACCATCAAAAAGTCAACAATTTGGTTGATATGACAAAAATTGGCCAATGGTACGGTGTTCATAAGAGCCGGAGAACAGATATGAGAACTCAGTTGTACAGCAATGTGGGTGAAATGACTGTATTTAGTCTCGTAGTTTACCTAAGAGCCGGAGAACAGATATGAGAACTACGAGAGACATATAAGTAAGAATAAGGAAGTATAAGTAAGTAGAAAGACATACCTCAGTCGTACAGCAATGTGGGTGAAACGACTGAGGTATTCTATGATCCGATGAGACATAAGTAATCAAATGGATAGGAGGTAGACATATAGGAGCCAAAGATAAGGAAGTGGTCAACACGGAAAAGGAAACAGGCGGGTATTGGTGTACTGTGCATCAAGGCGCACGGGTCAACTCCAACACTCCCCCAGACATGAGCACCTAGATGGAGGTGATGTTGAGGTCAGAGAGGTAGCGATGATGAGCATCACGAGCAAGTGGTTTGGTGAAGAGATCGGCAGGGTTGACGTTTCCGCGAATGAACTTGACATTGATGTCACCAGATTCAACGAGCTCATGGATGTAGTGTTCGCGAATATCAATATGTTTGACTTTGCCGTGGTTTCGTGTGTTGGAGGTAAGGGATACGGCACCTCGATTATCACCCCTCAATCTCCCCAGCTTCTCCTGCGGTAGCCCAACTTCTTCCATCCATGAGTAGATCCACTTCATCTGCTGCGCAGCACGGGTGAGGGACACATACTCAGCCTCCACAGTGGAAAGTGCGACTGTAGTTTGACGTTTAGAACTCCAGCATACAGGCCCACCAGCCATAAGGAATATGTATCCAGATGTTGAACGTTTTGTATTGCGGCAACCACCATAATCCGCGTCAACAAATCCAATGGGCCGAAGCGGTTCGTGCTTGGAGTAGGTCAAGCCATAGTCAAGAGTGGATTTGATATATCCAATAACGTGCATAAGGGCCTTCCAGTGCGCCAATCCCGGGTTCGACTGGAATCTCGCAAGAACAGAGACTGGATATGCAAGATCAGGACGTGTGGCAATCTGTGCCCATATGACGGATCCAAGGACATGCCGATATGGGAGTTTGTCCATTTCTCGACGTTCTGCATCGTTGGTGGGAGACATGTTGTTATCGAGTAGGATGCCGACTGGGAAGGGAGTGGATCGGGGGTTGATGTGTCTGAGGCCAAATCGTTCGATCACATTTTCGAAGTATGGGCGTTGGGAAAGATGGATTGTACCTGCGTCTTCATCCTGATCAACCACCATTCCAAGGAAATACCTATTCTCCCCCACATCTTTTGTTTCCCATACACCATTCAACTCCTGCTTCCGACGTTCTGCCTCTGCGCGGTCAGACGATGCTCCCCAGATGTCATCGGTGTATGTGTCGGTCAGGGTAAATGATCCATCCTCTGACCACTTCACCCGTACACATGGATCAGCACGAGAAGTGTAATAGCCCAGATTGTTGTAGGTTTTTGAGCGGGTTTCGTACCAGTCGTGAGCTCCTTGCATTGTCCCGTAAATGGTATGCACAAGCTTACAAACCATTTCCTCTTTCCCAGGAACCACATATCCAGGCGGCTGATGCATATAGATGTCCTCCTTTGTCTCGCTGTTCAGATATGCCGAGGCGAAGTCAACCTGCCAAAGATGAAGCCCAAGACTTGCAGCAACTGCAGCTGACATCCAAACTGACTCCAGACGTGTTACCGCGGCCCAAGTCTCGTTGTAGTCCAGGCCCAACTGCTGAGTGTAGCCTTTCCCAACCAAACGAGCCTTGTCGCGAATCGCCACACCTTTGCCATTCCACTTGATGTCATAAACCCACATATAGTCCATGACATTGACCCCATCCGGCTTCTCGACGAGATCCCATGTGTGCTTCTTCATGAGCATATCGTACTCAGTGTCCATGGCCTTTGACCACCGAGAAGGATCAGTACGCATAGCCTCACTGTATGAATGAGGGACTCCATGCGAGGACTTTGACTTCGCCATGCATGCAACAAAATCATTGATCTCGACTGATAGCTGTGCCATAGCTGCGCGAGGGCATGGGGTTTCATCAGCCCAATCTTCACCACGAGTACGTGCATCTGCTTCAGACTGGAGGTACTCACGTGATTCTCTCGCGGCAGTGGTTTCGATGACATGGCGGGCAGATCTGCGAGGTTCGGGTGGAATTGGTGTCGTGGGAGTAGGAATGGTATGTGGTGGGTCAATACTGGTAGTGGACGGAGTAGTTGGCGTGGTTGGCGTGATCTTTGTTATAGGATCAGAATCGAGTGCAAAGACTTCATCATTATCTCCATTTATCTCCCCCGCACTCGATGATGTCCGTCGCGGACGACCTTCTTCGAAGACAACATCGCGGGAAATGAAGACACGACCTGTGGAACAATCAATCAGTTTGTAATACCTCTCTGGCTGCATAGCCAAGAAATGTGCATTTGACAGATCGATCATCCAGCTTGCTCCCGACTGATCTGGAGCTTCCTCAGCATCAAGTACATACATCCCTGATGTTAAGCCGATTGTTGGGATATCGACCGTCCTAGTGCTTGTATCCTGTTGCTGTTGTCCTCATAATCAACCTGCAAAGTTCCGTAGTCGACGCCACCATCCGTTCGGAAGGGTCTCCAGCGCAACAATCTGTCGAGAATTCTTCGTCAAGATCCTAGTTTTTCTCAATTGGTTGCGCAGTAGTATGCAGATGCTGAGGAGCCTCTCTATCAGGATGTTGATTGATCTCGAATCGGACGTTTTACGAGTTTGAATGAGTTTTTGACCTGTGCAGACAAAAGAACTCTTCCTCCGTAGCTTGCATTCTGGAATTTTTTAGAACGCGTAAAAAGATATGCCAGGATATTCCAGGTCAATTTTATTCAGCCAACCTCAAATGAGAGACTGATAAGATAAGACCCCACGTGCGCCTGATCAAAATTTTTTCGCAATCGTTGAGCAGCGAGCGCTCACCAACTTTAATTCCTTTCTTCCTGTATACGCAATTTCCATGGCTTCAAATACTCAAAACGGCTCAGCCGATCCCTCAACGGAGATATCAAATCTCCCTGACGTCGTAGGGATTAACTTTGGCAACTCTTTCGCATCGATCGCGGTCTTTACAAAGGTCAGTAGAGAGTCTTGATCTTTCATAACAAATACCTCTTTGAAGTAGACCAATCTGATTTACCCTTATTTGCGATAGGACGGGCAAGCGGAATGTATCGCAAACGAAGATGGAGAACGACAAATAGCCTGCGCCCTATCCTTCTTTGGTGAGGAAATGGTTAGAGTCGATTTGCTGAACTGAGAAGGAAACAAAACGCCGATGAATTTATCTATGATTTTATCTGCAGTATATCGGAAGCCCAGCAAAAGCTCAATTAGTGAAAAACTCCAAGAACACTATCGTGGGCTTCCGCAATCTTTTGGGCAAGAAGTATGTGATGTCTTCACTTTCGCGATGGCTTAGAAAGAGAATAATGTTTTTTCTAACGATTTTGCTCCGATATGTAGATTCTCTGAAATTTCCCAATCACAATCGACAGCCTCTGCACCCATAATTCAACATCCAGAAATACCGGATGAGCCCGCGTATAAGGTCGAGATCCTCCAACCTGCACCTGCACCATTACCGAAAAGCACTACCGGCACCCCAGCAGCCTCTTCCGCCCCTACTCCTCGCTCGGAACCTATTCCAGCTGAGCGTGTCCTCACCGTGTCCGAAGTGACTACGATATTTCTCAAATCACTTCTCCAATCTGCGGAAGACTTCCTTGGGAAAAGGGTTCAGGGTGCCGTTATCACCGTGCCGTCAGTTTTCACCAATGCCCAGAAGCACGCTCTAGAAAAAGCCGCGAAGGATGCGGGTATCATTGTGTATCAGCTATTAGAGGAGCCAGCAGCTGTCGCTGCAGTCACGACTGCTGATGCATGGAGTTCAATGCTTCCTGCGGATCGTACACAGCTAATCGTAGATGTCGGTTCTTCTTCCTTGTCATTATCTCTCTTGGCCTTGCGTGAAGGCCTAGCCCACATCATCGCCTCAACCTCCTCCACCTCTACAGGCGGCGATGCCATCGACTCCAAACTCATCACGTTCTTTGCTAACGAATTCACCAAAAAGACTAAAACTCCCCTGACTGTCTGCTCAGAAACCCCCCCTAGTACAGGTGACGCTCGTGCAGAAGCCAAGCTCCGTCTCGCGATTGAACACACAAAACGCACCATCAGTGCCTCCCCCAACGCTGCTACGTGCTCTGTCGAGTCACTCAAAGACGGTGTGGATTTTACCGGAAATATCAATCGTATGCGATTTGACATGCTCGTTCGCCCGATCTATGATTCCGTTGCACGAGCTATCGTCGATCTACTCGCGGAGGCGAAAGTCGACCCACACCAGGTTGACGAGATCGTGTACGTAGGCGGGACAACATGTTTACCGGGGCTGGACGAGCATATTGGTTTTGCAGGTGGATTTAGTGAAGTAATCAACACTCCGTTCAGTATGGGCACTGTTATCGGTGGAGGGATCGGTGATCCTACGACTGTTCTTGCCCGTGGATGTGCGGTGCAAGCCGCTTTGATCGCGTCCTTGTCTAGCGAAGGAGAAGATGAAGAACTCCGGAAAGCATTTGAACATGGTTCGGATCTGGTAGACGTGAAAACTACATCAAAGACACTGGGTTTGGTGTTCCCGGACAACTCCGGAAACGAAACTGGTGGAACTTGGATTCCTCTTGTTCTAGCTGAGACCACACTTCCTGCTAGACGAACAGCAACATTCGATATTGGTCTTTCTGAAGAGTCGAAGAGATTTGCGTTCGAGCTGTGGGAGGTATCTGAGGGTATCCGGGTAGAAAAAATTTCACCTGCCAAGGTGTCTCCGTCTGATGCCGAGGATGAGGACGAAGAGGAGGAAGAAGAGATCAAGCACAAGACGATCACCAAAGAGACTTTGTTGGGTGCTGCGGAAGCAGAGGCTGTGTTAGGGATCAAAGTAAAGGGACCATCGAAGGATGCCGGAAAGTGGACGACTACCGTCGAAGCAACGCTTATTGTTGCTGCATCTGGTTCTGTGGATGTATCCGTGAAGGAGATTGGCAAAGACGGTGTGGTGGCCACGGTGAAGGTATCTGCGTAGTAATGAGCCAAGCCGACTATGTATATGGCTTTTTGACCGTGGGTTACATACACGGCGCGTTAGAGGTGCATTTATGTGCACTCTGCTCAAAGTTCCTCTAATAGATGCAATAGATCCTTCAGAAGGTCGTATCAGGTTTTGAGAAACGGCAGCGTGTATGAGATTCGAGACCTTTTGAGACCCGCATCGTGAAAAAATCTCTGACGCAAGAACTTACATTATGTTACATACCTCCTGCGCATCAAAATTTCACGCTTGATGATGTATATATTGGACGACATTCCCGACGCCGGTGAGGATTGCTGGACAGTAAGTATGTACCCTTATGTACCTGGTATGTACATACATTTTTTCTAACATCCTACCAGTGATTCCTATAAGTGAGCTCGTCAGATCAACAAAATCTGAGCCAGGAACTCAGCAGGAAAGGAACTCGAGCAGGGAGACTCAAGAGAGCTCGAGAGTGAGGGACAGTAAGGGAGAGCAGTTCCCTGCATGCACTTGCTTACTGGGCTAAGCGAGCAGCGTATCAACTGTCGTCAGGGCTCAAGAATAATATTTACTCAGATTATCGGGCAAAGCCGCAAAGTCTTACGGAAATTCATCAGTATAAGTAGGTAGCGGCAGGGAGTTTCCTCCTTGGTTTTGCCCCTACTGAAAGAGACTGATAGTCCGATAGGGTACTGCTGGCCAGTCCCTCTTCATTTTTGCTAGTCAAAAACACGCTGTAGCCCGCCCTTTCAATGTAGGTATTCCTCTCACCACTGCGAGCGCTTATGCTAAATGCCATTGGTTGTAGCATCCGACCGTTCATTGATTCACACTAACGACATATTCCTTGAAAGTTGCATTCAAATCCTCAGCTTAAGCGACGGCTTATTGTGATCACTCTAGTAGCAGTTGCTCTCACCATTTCTTGCACCACCAGATACCGCCTACTATGCGTTTCAACATTTCCGTCTACCTTGTACTTGGTCTTGGAAGTACCTCTGTTGTCTATGCACTCCCATTGACACATGTGTCGGTACGTGATTATTCAATTGTTACTCTGCTTTCTCCTCTTCCGCCCTGGGTCGCAGCCACCATTTCCTACTTGTCTGAGGTCCCGTGAAGTATCCTGGTTTGGTAACAGAAAAATAACCTTCCCTCTCCCTCACCGCACTTTATCCAGGTCTCAAATATGGATACTATTACTTCCGGAAATGGAGCGGTTGTACCTCGTGCAAACCCCACCCTTCCTTCTCTCGACAAAAGGTGGGTCACTCACATCACCTCTCTCTTCCACGCTAATCGCAGTTCCACTGGACTTCATAGCGTTGAAATAGCATACACTTTTGCGTCAAACACCGGACCCGTCGTTCAAGCCGTTATAGAAAAGGCCCAAAAGCTTGCCAGAGAGTTTATACAAGCCCGTGCCGGGCACGAATATTCCGTGCATGCAGTTCCCACCAACGAGTTTCATGGATCCATGGAAGACTTGGAAAAGGGAGTCCTTTTTACAATCAAGGAAACGCCTGCTGCCTTGAAGCGTCTGGACCCCTCGGACAGTTGGAACTGCCCATGTGATGCAGTAGTGCATCCGAACACCTACAGTCATGGGAGGATTCTAGGAGATTGGGCACCGGTTGAGGCGAAAGAGGGAAAGGGAGGAGTGAGACGTGTCAATTATGCGTCGAAGGGGTAGAGTTTGATATTCCCTGCCTCTTCCTTGTACTTTGGAGAGCAATTTTAGGGCTACCTCTACTTTTCGAACTTTTGATATATCTGGCCTACTTAAACAAATTGTCGAAAATGTTAAGACGCGACGCGACGCGACGGGTTCGCGGTGGGCGTCTATTGACATTACCGGTCAATTCTTTACCCGGGTCTTTCTCACCACCACTATGAATAACCTGTCCTCAAAATGGATCCAAGTTTCTGAGCCTTTCCCCCATGTACTGCTTGTAGAGCTGGCTCGGTATGCGAAATTATCTTTCTTCAACTCATACAATCTACTCAGAATTTTGCCCTGCGTTCGCAGGAGTCCAGTTAATGCAATCTCTACCGAGTATTGAAACCCTCCAGAATGCACGGTTGGAAATGTTGATCTTTGGCTTTGTAGGTTCTGGAAAGCCTACGGAGCATTGTTTGACGCCATCTCTGAAGAAACCTCGGATGTGAGAGCTGTCGTCCTCTCTTCGGCATTCCCAGATATATTCTCAGCTGGGTTGGATTGTGCGTCTGTTACATCTTTCAATCTTTCAGATTACTCAACGCTCTTTACAGTGCTCGAAGCAGGAGAAATCGCCAAAGCAACAGCAGACGCCGATCCAGAATCCACCGATGCTGCACGAATAGCGTTGGATTTCAGGAAACAAATTAAGCCGTTCCAGGAAGCCATTACTGCGCCAGAACGATGTCTATTTCCTGTTATTGCAGCAGTACATGGCATGGTTGTTGGTCTGGGCGTAGACATCATATCTGCGTGTGATATACGGTATGCTGCCTCGAATACCAGGTTTACTATCAAGGTAAGTACCATGCAGATCCTGCTTTTAATTCATCAATAACCTGTGTCACCAAGGAAATTGATATCGGCTTAGCAGCAGATATGGGGACCCTTGCCTACCTACCGAAGATCACTGGAAACATGAGCTTCATTCGTGAAATGGCCTACACAACGCAATGGTTTCCTGCATCCAAAGCAGAACAGATAGGACTTGTGTCGAAGGTTGTTGAGGGAGGAAAGGAAGAAGTTGACGCTGCCGCTTTGGAATTGGCTCAAATAATTGTGACGAAGAGCCCGATAGCAGTTACTGGGACAAAGAGACTCCTCAGTCACGCAAGGGATCATTCGTATGTCATGTCGATACCCATAAATCAATTGCTATTGAACTGGTTGAATACATGATTTATTTCAACAGCGTCGCGGAAAACCTTGAATACACATCGTTATGGAACTCTGCAATGCTTCAGACAAAGGTATAAGGATGCATTTTTTCAATCATATATCTTGAAAGATAACAACGATTCCCTAGGATATGATGGAGACTCTAGTATCGACCAAGGCGAAACGACCAGGTAAATTCTTACCGCTCAACTTCAACTTTGGCAAGTCAAAGCTCTGATTCGGGCTATACGGAATTTTTGCTACTTAAATCGCATTATATGATAATATGTTATGTTATTTATTAGGATTTGTTCAAATGGCAAAATTGTGAATGGCCTTCTCGTGCGTCGATATTGTTGCGATGGTTTTGTTGATTCATTTACAGTACGAATGGCTCAAGGATATCAGAAGTATATCAATGACGGTATACAGGTAATCAGTTACAACGCTACAAGACCAACGTAAATCTTAAAGTACAATGGGATTTCCTTACCGCAAGGATCATTCGGCTTGCGTGAGTATCCGTAAATGATGTTCGCTGAAGTGGAAATAAATGTCTACGATGCTCATAGTCGTTGCCGGTGGGCGAAGATGTCACCGGCTTCGCCACATTGGCTCTCTCAACATATCAATTTTCTTGTGTGATACACCCAGCGATTATACACAAGTAACACTGTGACGCCTGTCTCGTACTCATATACTGCCGAAACAGGTTGGAACGACCCAGATGAGCTTTAGGGCGGTATTATTAGATGATTGCTCCCCGTTGCTTTCGTGCATGTATATCACATATTGGTATTGCTGGGACACCCCGGAATACTATCGCAGTGTTCTCTTACCCGCCCTTCCCGCCTGAGGTATAAAAGAAAAAGGTGAAGATACTCTTGCCTACTAATGGACCCATCCCTATCTTCAGAATGGATCAAAATCTCTGAGCCTTCCCCTCATGTATTACATGCTGAGCTTGCTCGGTAGGTGTATTTCTTCTTCGTGTATTTTCAACTCAACTATGTACATAGGAATCCTGTCAATGCAGTTGGATTTGAGTATGTATGAAATTGTCTCAGGATGCACTTTTGAGATGAGCGTTCACTTGCTGTTGTGCAGGTTCTGGCGAGCCTACGGAGCTTTATTCAATTCCATCTCAGAGAGCCGTCCTGATGTCAGGGCGGTTGTGATATCCTCAGCATTCCAAGATATATTCTCTGCAGGATTTGACCGTATGTTCTTTAACTTTTTGGGCGCTCAAAGACTTCTCATTCCCTGACCGTTTTTCCCGCTTATATACATATGTAGTATACAATGCCGGACAAATTGTGAAAGGAAGGACTGAAGCAAATCCCGCTAGTGACGCTGCCCGGATCTCGATGACTTTCCAAAAGCAAATAGAGATGATCCAAGAAGCTATAATGGCACCAGAGAGATGCACTTTCCCTGTCATCGCGGCAATTCACGGAATAAATATAGGATTGGGGGTGGATATCGTCTCTGCATGTGATATCAGGTATGCCGCGTCGGACTCGCGGTTCACACTCAAGGTCTGTCTCCTCGAATAAAAAGAGTCCAATCTTATCTCATTCATCTTGTATAGCAAGTGGACATCGGCATGGCGGCAGATATGGGAACCCTTGCCTACCTCCCGAAAGTTATGGGGAACTTGAGCTTCGTTCGAGAAATGGCGTACACTGCCGAATGGTTTTCAGCTTCCAGGGCGGAGCAAATGGGTCTTGTTTCCAAGGTTGTGGAGGGAGGAAGGGAGGAGGTGGTTGCATCTGCGTTGGAACTAGCCAAGGTCATTGCAACGAAAAGCCCGATAGCCGTTACTGGGACGAAGAGGCTTCTCAGTCATGGAAGGGATCACTCGTAAGTGACTTCTCGAGTTTGAGGGGTCTTATTGTGATAACCAGAAACATTCTCGATAGAGTTGCGGAAAGCCTTCAGTTCACTACCTGGTGGAACGCTATCATGCTTCAAACCAAGGTGAGTATGATCGTAGTCTGTAAGTATCGGGATACGATGCTGAGGAACTGGATCATTGCTATAGGATTTCTTGAAGAGACCTGGATCGTCATTTTTACCAGCACGTCCTGGTGACTTCAAGTTTGGAAAGCCTAAACTGTGAACAGGTAGTTGACTTCGGTAAAATTTTGAAAAATCAATAAAAGGCAGTGGTAATCAAGTTCCGACTTTGCTACGTTAGTTCCATTTAGAAAAACCAACTGAATCTGCTTGACTCTATGTACCATGTTTTTCATGTTTGTATCACCCCAGTCCTGAAGCCAAGTCCTGACTTGGCGGCGCTCAATCATATAGGTTTACTCTTGAAATTGTACCGAGGTTCCCTTGTGCCTAGGTCCCTTTAAAATTCTCATACTGTGTCTCGGTATACTGGTTTGTTTGGAGCTGGATTCTTGATGAGAATGCACTCAACTTTTTTTCACGGGCCACCGTGACGATCATTGCTCGTTGCATTCCCCCGGGCTGTTTCGTTTGATTACTGGCACAGTACTATTGAACATTGCATGTCAATCCAAAATCTCGTCTCACTTCCCGTTCTACGCCCAGCAAAGGCTTCTGCAACAATCACTCGACAATTCTGTAATCGATTTCCGTTGCTGACGGGAATGGCCAACAACTGTAGCAGATGTACCGGGCGCATTGAAACATGCCGCTCACTGGTGCTGTTCCGGGGATGTCATAACTGCGACACCTATCGTCAAAATGTTTGACGAAACGAATATGATAGGTGCGATAGATTCAGTCCCAGGATTCAATCATCGATATTACTAAGAAACTGCTGCTGAGAGGCCACAGGATGAACATGTAAAATAATTGAATCTTCAAACTACTGAGGATCAGAAACCAGCGCGTAGTTTTGTTAGTCCCGTTTTGCTTAGCCACTACAGGTCTTGAATATCTGATGTCCATATACTTCGAATCTTCGGACATGGATGAAACTAACACTGGACAGCATACTTTGACGGTAGCACCATCCTCTTACGCTATCCCAAATATACGACTGCTGTGGTTTAAAAAGGGCAGCGTTAGCTTCCAAGTACTCCAAGCCCGGTGCAATCGACTCTATCGGCTGGACCGATAGTACTCACTTTCTTTGCGTATTTTGACCAACCTTGCTCCTAATATCCCTCAAACATGCGTCCCTCAGTTCTCATTGTTCTGGTGCTCGCCGCCATTTCGACCGCTGCACCTTTAGGAGAGGTGAATAAGCGAAACGGTGGTCTAGTTAGGAGGGTCAAATTTCCAAAAATTGGCACTCCAAAAACTCCACCTAAAACTGAAAACCCTCCGCCACCACCACCACCCCCGCCAGTAAAGGCCCCCCCGACGAAGGAACCACCACCACCACCACCACCTCCTCCTCCTCCTCCTCCTCCACCTCCACCGCCGCCGGAAAAGACCCCTCCTCCGACAAAGGAAACTCCAGTACCGACTACCTCTCCTGCTTCCAAGGAACCGACATCAGAAACATCGAAGTCAGAGCCTGCGTCAAAGAGTCCCGAGCCCAGTTCATCCAAAGAACCGGAATCTTCCTCCGCGAAACCCACCAGTCATTCTGGGACCGAATCAGAAACGTCGAAGTTGGGATCGGAAACTTCCTCCGCGAAACCTACTAGTCATTCTGGGACAGAGACAGAAACATCCCACACATCCACTTCCTCTGAGGAGCCGAAAGTCACAACTTCCGCAAAGCCCACAGGCAGTGAGTCCGAGTCGGCGCACACGCCGACTACCAGCACCAAAGCCGGTGAAGAGGTACGCTGAATTCGGGTTTGAGATGAGTAATTAACAATCCTGATTCTTTTTATCGTGATTTTTAGACTGGAACTCCCACCACGAACACTGAATCTACCATCACCCCCGCTCCCGACTCTGGCCCGACTGCAGATCCGGATTCACTACCTGTTACCACTGATAAACACCATGATGTGTTGACAGCTGTGAAGGAGATTCTTACTGAGTTTATCAATGGCCAATGGCAAACAATCGATACGTATGCTTATCCGACCGCCACGGATGGGGCTTCGAACCCTGAGGAGACTGGGTTACCTGACAGCTCCAGTCCAGAGGGGTCTCCAGACAACGGTTCGAGCGAGGGTGTTCCTCCGGATGCTTCGAGTCAAGGGCTGCCTCCAGACAGTCCGAATACAAACGAGAATCTGGACAATCCGAGTTCAGTGAACGGGACCTCGAATGGCTCTATCGGAAATGACAACGATTCCAACAGCACCCTGAATGATGCAACCAGCCCGGGAGACAATGACAGCGGCAGCGCCAACAATACCACTAGCAGTGATATATCTAGTCCCAGCAACAACTCTACTACTTCTGACGATGGTTCTGACACTGACTCTGGTTCAGAAGGTACCGCTGTCGACGATAGTAGTTCTGAAACGGGCTCAAGTGGCGATGAATCCAGCAGCGCAAACAGCAGTCCTGACGGTGCTTCGGACAGTAGTAGTGCTGCGTCGTCGTCGTCGAAAAAACCGTCAACTGCAGCTACTGGAAAGTCAGACACACCTTCTTCTGCTACACAGAAAGCGAACCACCGTAAGAGAATGCTGCGACGCTCAAGCGCAGCACTGATGGGCGAAGAGAGAAATGGATCTTGATTTCTGGAGAACTCGTACAATGTAGGACGTACATAGTTGATACAGACAGAAACGAACTCACGTCGGTTTTTTGATGAAGTCTCAACCATTAGTGTCTGATACTTTGCCTTCAGCTAGACTTGAGCTCGTCGACCAATGTGAGCCTATGTAGGCACAGAACAATCACAAATATAGTTATTGAAAATACCACATACTTAGAATGTCTAGGGACTCAATTTCCCTCAACCCGTTTATCAATTTCATTGAGAAGTGTCTCTATTGCAGTACGAATGGACTCCTGAATATCTGGTCCATTCTCACTGTTACTAGCATTCTCTCGTGCCTCGTTCAAATACCATTTGCCCACAGCCTCTTTCAAAATCAACTTCAACAGTGAGAGCCAAGAAGGATATTTCCTGCCCTCTGCGCACAGTATGTCAAGAAGCTGCCATGCTGACGCGACACTAAATTGTGAAACTTCTGGAAACCATATATAAAAATAAGAGCTGCCGTTGTTTGGGATGCGGATGCGGTTCCATTCTGTGTCATCTAAAAAATGGTTCAAAACGTATACGGGCGTCGAAAGATCTTATACTGACCGGGAAAACAAACAAAATCGAGACCTGGACATATGGAACTAAATTCCACGACTAGTTTATGCCCCTCAGCAAAATCTAATGTTTGCGTTTGCGTTGACACAGAATGCATACGACCCATAATAAGCCGTTGAAGTTGCGGGAGGTTTGGCAGAAGCAGTTTGACTTCTTCACAAAGTTGCTCTGTTGAGAACAGTTCCTTTTGCAAAGACAAACCATAAATATATGTTCACTGAAATCTAGAATGCCGTTACTCACAATCTCCATAAAGGACAGGTGCATAAGGCCTAAAACCTTCAGATTCGTGAGGTAGTTTGAAGCGTGCCTCGCCAACGGCCCAGCGAACCCACTTCCCACTATGGTAACTGTCCGCAGCGTTTCACCAGCCACGTCTTGCAGATGTTTCATAGCCTCAATGATTTCCACCTCTTCAAGATCCATTATGTTGAGGGACGTCATATGGGCAGAAGATAGTCGGGGTTTATCTTGTCTTTGAACTATAAACCGCACGAATCCAGGGTTGCCCGTGAAGCTCGTTAAGTTAGGAAGAGTAATTGGAACGGGGGACAGAGTAAATATTGAAGATTGGCCATCTAAATGGAGTTCGGAAATAGTGGAAGAGTGGCGAGAAAGGAAATTGATGAGATCTTGGGTAAGAGGTAGGCGCGTACGGAGGAGTGAGAGATGTGGAAAATAGCATGATTCGAGAGCCCATTGGAAGCCAGCTCCATCATGAAGAACTTCGAGACATTGTAAATTATGCAGTCGACGTAAAACCGTGGCCAAAATCTGGAAGAATGCGAATAGAATGTGGCGACTTTGTCCCAAACTGTCAGAGAATGGAGCTTGATGAAAATAAATTATCGTTACTCACTCTACCAGGTTTATCTGCAGACCCCTCACTGAAGACGCGGCACCATTATTCCTGATTAATGCATAGCAACATTTCAAGAATCGAGATGCTTCCGTGAAAGAAAGGTGACGGTACAAAGATCGCACACCAACTTCTTGCATTGATTTGCAGACATTGGAAAGGGCAAGGATGCTCGACGAGGGACAGTAGTCAACAATCTGACTGATGATTTCAGGCGGGAGTTGTATCAAGAAGCTTTGAGAGTTAGGACAGCTATTAAGCCCGACTGTCAACATGATGTGCACGAACGTCCCTCGGATGCGATCACGTGAAATCCCATTCGAAACTTCGGCAGGTCTCTATAGGCAGTCATCTCTACATAGCTCTCCCAGCACTCAAAAATGCAAACTAGACTTGGAATGAAGAAAAGAGAAGAACACAGGAGAAATCGTACAGATTCAAAAACCTAAACAAGGAGAGCGAGTCAGCATTTGTATATTATTAAGGGCTGAACTCGCCTCTTTGACAATCGCCCTGATGTACGGGAACTCCATCATATTGTCGAACGTCGGTATCCTTGACCTGCCTACAACCTCATCCAGTGGTGTGCACGCTCCTGTACACTTGGGTGGAGGAACATGGCAATAAAGGAAGTATGACAAGGTAACGGTAGTCTAGATTTGCGATTTAGCATGTAAGTCACAGTTGGAGGCAAAGAAACAAACAGTGTCGAGAGAGGCAGCACTAATATGGATCAACATTCGGTCCTGTCTTCGGTGTAGTCATATATAGACCTATGAAATGGACCCTGTAACCCAAGCCTTCTCCACTTCGCTCGACTCACCGGCCACCCGATTTTCCGCAAGGCTTACACAAAGGCTAGGTTGCTGCTGATTGGAAATCACCTTTCCGGTGTCAGTCATCAAATCACATTTCTTCCCAGCACTCACTCAACTCACTGCAATATTGTAGTAACTTTTGTAGACATTTGAAATTTGCTAAAAGTCGTGTTTGGCTCTCCTTTTCCACTTTGCCATTGCCGCAGGAAAATGATTTAATATTGGTAGAGACTCTACCAAATGGGCACCTGGATACAGAGCGTTGGTAGATATATGTACGGCATTGAAAAGGGCCTGAAGCGGGTCTGAAGGGGGAAGACCGAGTGTTTCAGATGAATGGTTTTGAAGTGTGTCTGAATCAAGTGACTGCTCTGAACCTTTGAAGGCTGTTACTAGTAGAAGTTGTTTACCATATATGACTGAGATCATAGAAGAAGCCGACCTAGGGCATCCAAAATTTTATCGTTGTGAAGAATTGTGATGAATAAAATGACTGACATACCTAGCTATCTTGGCGAACAATGGCGAAGACGTGTCGCACATCAGTTTGTGAGCAAAAATGACTGCTTCTTCTATTTGAACAGGTTGATATCGTGTGCTGGTTCGAGCATTCAGAACAGCATGAGCTGCCACCTAGATGTGCAATTGAGCCAAGGGTCCCCATTCAGCTGTCTATGTACCATATTAAGACGTACCGCTTACCATATCCTACGAACGGTATCACTAACTTGGCCCCAATGTTCTCCCCAACAATACTCTTTGGCCGATCCGAGTAGACGCTCCAAAAGCTCTATCGCGGCATCCTTTGTGTTCAACTTTAGTGGAAGGTATTTGACCGCATCCACGCTGTGGAAGGAATTCATGTTCAAAGGTTGGATAGTGGGAAAATCGAAGTGCGTTGCGAGTAGCAGGTCATTTGCACGACGCCCTTGTCACTTTTAAGTCAAGTCAAAAATCTATACTGGTATTACTTGCACCAAGGATTGCTCCCTTGTAATTTTATCCAATTCAATTACAGGGAATCGATCGAGCAGTAGGTGCTTAAGACGGCCTAAGCTGAGCCTTGGTTGGGTCAAATTATGCAAGTGGCATCAGTGATGCACTAAGGTTCGTATAACATCTTGAAAACGTTTGAATTTTCGTGCGGGTGGTCAGTCTGTGTCATTGAATACTGTATCGAAAATGAATGTCATTTTTACTTCTCATTGCAACGTCGTACGGCAGAGAACTTACCAGAAACTTACCCATACTTCTTGCTAATCATATCTAAACTTGCTTCAATAAGGTTCCCATTACGTTCCCAAATGGTTAAACTGTATTTGTTCCTCCTGCTACCGAGTTTGTCCTCCGTATTCCAGTGGCGTACACCCTGTATTCTCAGTCCTAGTCTTTCTCTCTCTGTGTCTGCATCATCGGTCCACTGTCACCTGCTTCCTCGACAAATTTGCAAACATAGAAAAATTCGTCTTCCTTCAACTCCACCTCGGCCGATGTCATATTTATCCCCTTGAGAAAGTGTTGCATGTCGCGCTAGAATTGCAATGTTGAACTTTCTACAGGAAACGGGCTTGAAGAAACCTGGTAACAAATGTGAATTCAAAGTTCCAAAGTTTTAAACAATGTACACACTAGTCTTGATCTAGCATTGGCTAACGTTTCTCATCCTGGTCCCTCCATTCCGTTTGCAAATCTCTAATCCATATCAGGACTTTCTCTACAGACTCCAGGATAAACTTCATGGCATATCCGCAGAAATGCACGTAAAACCCAAACCATGCCAGTGCTCGAATACCTCTGATGATTTGCCAGGAGATCCAGCGAAGGCCATATAATGCCCAAACAGGCACAAGGAATATCCACCATAGCAGATTATAGGCAGCGTATAATATTGGTTTGAGAATTATCGAATATCCATAGGACAAACCAAAAACTGCGATGATAAGATACAAAACATATCGTCGAGCAGGCCTGTGTGAAATGAGATCGACGAATGCAGCAGGAGCGACGATGAGCGAGGATATCCGCAATTGAGGGGCTGTTGTTGAGAGGCACAACCACCAGCATCATTCATATTGCTCTGGGACGGTCTGCAGATGGAAGAACGGATTGAAAAGGTGTATATTCTTACATGATCGTGTTTGCTCTACTCTGTTCGCCCCTCTAATTCATAATCAGTTACCCAGACATCAGAATACCCTGCGAAAGCTCGTGGCCTCACATATGTAGCAAATCTCGGGATGGTGTTTGCGGTTGGTGTTCAATAGCAAGACAATAGCAGGATGTTACTATATTGTAATATTTACCGGCACGTGAATGAGCGAAGCAGGGAAGAAAAGCGGTCAGACTCGATGAAGGTGGAAAGAAAGAGTTCCCACTTTTTTCCTGAGAGTTGAACGTTGAATATTGAATAGAGGGAATGTTGGACGATCGAAAGTTGAAGTACCGCCCTTGATTGGTGATCAATTCAAAGTTGTTATATCTTATCTCTCCCCCAAAAGCGCCCAAAGTTGTCGTTTGTGAGAGCTCCTGAGAGCTCAAATTTTCCTTCGCCCCCTCCTTCTGTAAGACTCGCACAACGAAACGAATTTCCCGGTAAGGACCTAGAGATGTATCTGGGTCTTGACTTTGGAGGTACTGCGTATGTATGTAATTAGCGGTGGTACTCAGGAAGCCAAAACTCCGAGTTATCAGCCTGAGTCAGTGAATGACAAATCATAGGGCATTGGAAGACACAAAGGACGTAGTAATGTCGAAATAATTTTATCGCGTTCCAGATGGGTGGTGGACTCGCCACCAAAAATTCATGTGTAGATAATAGTGTATAGATATCTACCAGGACCAGACTAGGGCTGCGCCACACATGAGAAGGACCTTCGAAACTAGCCAGGGCCAGTCAACGTCGTCGTCGTCGTCAACTATGTACATAAGTACGTATCCCAAATAACCCAGCGTGCTGCATCGGGATGGACTAAATCGTGAGGTGGCTATACCGTACTACTCGAGGACGGTGCCTGAATGAAATAAAGATAGGAATCAAGTAATAACCCAGGTGTAGAATTAAAGAAAAGAGAGAGAGAGGATATGCAGAATTACTCCGTCGTGCATGACTCGTGGAATTAAGACACCAAAGGGTAGACGAACGGTCTACGTGTGTATCTCTGATGAAGAGTGAATCTAGCCTCTCGGGCTACACGCAACGATGAAGAGACTATCTCCATGTAGGTTGGAGAGAATTATCTAGTCTTCGAGGACCCAGGTGACTGAGGAAGGGAAAGGGAAAATTCAATTAGTATTTTATTACTCTCATTAGAATTAAATTTCCACTTACTGGCAAAGGTACCGACACTCAGATCTGACAACGCTTCGAATGCTGCTACGGATAGATCCAAAGAGGTGCTGGTTGAGCAGCCAGGGCACTCGTCTGCGACGGTGGCAGTCACCGTCTGTTCGAAGATAGATGAGTAAAAACTGGAGCTAGGTGAGATAATTTCAACGTACTGCTCCGCTCGCAACGTTTGTGATCACAACTGTCTTGCCGCAAAGATCAGAGGAGTACATGTCCTCATCGACGGCAACGATAAGGTCTGAGTCTGAGTGAACTGTACCACAAGCGCCTGAAAGGGAACAATTAAAAACTCGATTCTCACAGGGGGATGTCACCCAATCATACCTGCAACACCTTCTTGGTAGAAATAGGTAGCATATCCACCGGTGTAGGTAGTCCCAGATGAAGAGGCTGTGGAGGTTGTAGTAGCAGCAGTATCCGTGGAGGTAGCAGCTACTTCAGCTGCGGTAGTCGCAGGGTCAGCAGTTGCTGAGGAGGTGTCATCAGTCGCCGAGGAAGAGGCCCCATTGCTATGTCCAGCATTGAACCCTCCTTTGAAATCGCCATGGTGTGGACCATTGTCTCGGCGAAGAACATGATGAACTGGTACCACAACAGCATGGACTGGAGAGGCGATTGAAACGATCAGGAGGACAGCTTGGATGAGAAGGGCGATTCTAGTGACGAATGTGAAGGAAGACATTATTGTGTTGGTGTGTGCGTTGGTACTGGTGAAAGATGATAATCGGAGTGTCAATGTCGACTTAGAGGTAATGACTGGGTATTCGATGTGGGTAATCGATATGGGAAGGCAGTCAAGCGCTAGCGCAGGACGATGAACTGGCCAGAAAGGAGCAAGGGAGTGTATGAGTGTGTAATAGGCAGTTCGAAAAGCCACAGGTCCTTTTTATATGAGCATGAATTCCAGGGTCCGGTCTTGCAGCGCCTATAAAACGTAGAGTCCGATCGCGGAACTACGATCTTGACCTCGAAAAGGACAAAAAAAACTGCGTACAAGTCAATGGTGCCTTCATTTTCAAATGTCAAAAGCCAGCTGCGGAGACAAAATACAATGCATGTTGCAGCCTGTTGCAGCTTATATGGTCGCATCTAGACCATTTAACTTTCAACCCGTGTATTACGCCTTTTTCTTTATGCCGCAAAAGTCCCAATTCGTACAAATGTCTTTACTTTGAGATGAACACAAAGCGACACCTGTAAAATGTTCAAGTCGATCCTCAATACTGGATAGGTACATATGTTACCACTGTGTGCCGGTCTGCACGTTGTGTCCGTTGTGTCGCGCATGAAGTCGAAAAAGCAGTCGGAACAATTGCGGCTGTCTCGTGGCCTTCACCACCCTTTACCGGGTACATAGCCATTGTGATATCGATCGACAACTCCGAAATTCTAAAAAAACAGAGTTGAGGGCAGAAGACTTTGACTGTTGTTCAAACGACGCAGGAGCTTTGTGTCTGAGTTATCTTTGTTTTTCTTCAGGTCTTTTCTCCCTTCTTTTGACATAAAAGGTCTGGTAACTTGTTGAACCCTCGCCGACAGCAACTATGAGTACTTCCGTCGCAAAGATGGGGATGCTGTTCGAGATCCTAAGCATGATCCTACGGAGAACGGAGAATGGCGGGTGAAGATTTGTGAGACGCCAACAAAGGCGCTCAAGAAATTGGGGGAAAAAGAACATTAATATTATTGGTTGCCCCCTTGGGGACACGCCTTGCTTCTTAATGCTGCGGGTTAACATCTGCTAATATTGTTATGTGAAAGTAACAGCCCTTGATGGTACCGGTATGTCAGATCGCGGCATATGTAATAAGGATGAAAGGAGAAGGATACGAAGTGGACCAGTGGAAAGTGCACGACAATTATCGTAACACAAATAGATAAGCGCTGGCAATCATGGGAAGTGCCTTTTTCCTCCTATTAGTATTTTCCCCCTTCCCTACTGAAAAGAATCTCTTAACGAGCACAGGATAACTCTGGGATAACTACAAAGCTACCGAAAAACAAGCTCGAGGAATGAAACAGAGATTTTAATTTATTTTCGGGACAATGTAACGTCTGGTACTTTTGCCATAGATTCGTACTATCCAGAACAATCACCCCTTCCCAAAACCTGCGGTCGTATCCTGTACATGCTGAACCACTGGTGCCAACTTGTCCACCTCGACTTTTTGGGATTTCTTGATATCCGCGATCACACCGTTCACATTGACTTGAATGGTCCCTTTCAGCCACTCTATGGTGCCAAAGGTCAGACCCACCCCTGAATCCGAACACTCCTTCAGATAATTCAATACAGCCACAATCCAGTCGTACCCAGTCCTATCTGAAGCTCCTCCGGGTATTGAGATCCTTCGCAAGAAGTGTTATAAGTCCGAATCGCAAGTTTATTTCACCATGTCGTTCGGGTATTGGACATGGAACGACTTTCCGGTTTGAGTCCCTTGTGTAAGCCAGTACTGTGCCATTTGTCAACTTTAAAGTAAGTATATAGCCAAGTTGGGATCCTGATTTAGGAGAGATGACAAGGCCAACATTCTCAATGACGAGGTATTCTACATGATCAACGGGTGGAAATCAGTCAATAATGAAGGATAAACCTTTTGGATATTGACTTACGAGGGGAGGAAGTCTCTCTGGCAACTTGTAAAGGGGAAGAGAATACTCCTACGAGATAGGTGAAGAGCAGAAGGTTCAAATTGAATAGTCTTCGGAACGACGTCGTGCAATGCATGATTTGGGGGAACAAAAACGTTGGGAAAGTGAGGAGGGGATGTCGATATGCGTAGAAAATGAACGCAAGAGGTACCAAAGTTTGAGAAAGGAGACACCGAAAGATGGATTGCGTGTTCAGCAGGTCGTATAGGAGGGAAAATCGAGAATCTTGTTGGAATAGGTCGTACTATAAATTGTCAATAATGATTTTGGAGCAAGAGTAACAACGTACCCGGCACTGGTAGAATTCGACCAGCGAATTCGACTAAGTCAAGGACTACTTTTCAAATGCGTCTGGCTATAATAATCATAGCGATGTGTGGTTCAGCGTTGTTCGGACGTAGGTGTGGTATAAAGGGCTAGAAGGGATGACAACGAAGGCGAGAGCGCCAGAGTCGGAAAGCTGGGTATCCGTTTCTGGAGTATGAAAGATGAAGAAGTGACGACTTACCAAACGCTCAACCAGTGTTTCACAATCTAAAAGAGCTTATATTTCACTGAGTGTTCAACGTTCACTGGAAAGGAAAGGAGCGTTTGTCAGAATTCTATCCCACAACCACACACAACCATCGCTGAAATCAAGCCCGTCGGGGGCCCAATCAAACGATAAAACAGCCCGGGCGCGTTGTGTGAGGTTGTGTGATAAACAGATATGATGGTCAGTACCGTCGGGTGATTACTAGTCCTTACGATCGTGTTCTCGCCGCGACGAACCGTTACGAAGGGCCATCCATCCATGTCCAATAACTGCAGGTCACTCCTGGCACAGACACGAAGATAGTGTATACCGACTCTGAGTTTAGTGAGAGGCGCTCTTCCAAACCACTTCCTTTCGATATACTGTATGACAATCCCATGGTCCGTATACATGCAGAATGAACCTCGTCAATATTGTGTCTCTCGACACCCCCGATATTTTGTTGATCAGTTGTGAATTTCCAAGCCAACCTCATATTCGAGATGTTGAACTTGAAGGGTGAAAATGGAGTACTTACATACCAGATTTCGACTATCCGATCTTGCAAAAGTTACCTTGCTCTCTTGATCGACGCTCTCCACCTCGATTTTGACTAGACTCTTTATTCGCCTCTTCTTGTTGTCGGATAACCTCTGTTGGATCATTAAAATATCATTCTAAATTTGAGGATTGTATAATCCACGACAAGGACAAACGATAGAAGGGAACAGGCGGCGCGAGAGCAGTACAATACCTCTATCTCCCCAAAAAAGAACACAGTGCACACTGAGGTTAGTGGTTGGGAGAGGCGCGTAGCAGATGGTATCTCAATCGACGTTCCTGTGGAAGCCAGAGGCCTGGGGGATTGAAGGAATTTAGACAAGGAGCTACTAGTATCAAGGAGACAGAGTTTGCGGTTTAGCGGCCCGCTCTAGATCAGTCAGCTCTTTCTTGAACCACCAACTGCAACTCATTGAACACCGCTACTCAGGCTCCAGGATTAACATTCTCTCCGACCTTATATATTCCGCTCTTTTGTTTCTATATGTATATACTTCGTTAAAGCGCCCCAAACAAATTACCGGAGGAAAAGAACCCCTGGCAAGCAGAACCTTCGGAGGACCAGATATAGACAGGCACAGCACGCTATTAGATCTACTTTCTCTTAGGATTCTTGGGAATGGCGATCCCGCAACGTACCATAAAACTCGTTGTCATCGGCGCTGCTGGAGTGGGTAAAACCAGTATACGAGGACAATATATCTCTCAAAGGTTTTCGACCGGATACCGAGCAACAATTGGCGCGGATTTCATTACAAAGGTCGTCCAAATCGATGAACGCGAAGGATCGGGAGAGACGGAGAGGGTTACGCTGCAAATTTGGGTATGTGCGTCCATCTCCCGTCTTGACATTTTTTTTGTATATGTGTGTGTAACTGATGTATAGGTCCATTAATCCACAGGATACCGCGGGCCAAGAACGTTTCTCCTCGCTTTCTTCTGCCTTTTTTCGTGGTGCAGACGCCGCAGTGCTGGTATTCGACGTCAATACGCCCGAGACGCTCCGGGCTTTGGTGAAGTGGTGGGAAGAGTTCAAAGTTCACGCGCCATTGGAGGACGACGAGTTGGGGAGTTTTTGCTGCGTGGTTGTTGGAAATAAGGTTGATCTGGGTGAAAAGACCCAGGTATCCAGGGTGTCGTATGAGCAAGCTGGGATGTTTATGGACACACTCATCCCACCAGAGCTATATTGCGACGACGACGACGATGAAGAAGAAGAGGAGGATCCTTTATCAGCGAGCCAAATGACTGCCACACCGACTAGAGTGAACGCAAAACCGGCTTATCAGCCCCTATTCCTCGCATCTTCTTCTACTTCGCAAAGCCGGTCACAATCTCGTTCAAGATCCACCGACCCGAGCTCGACTCGTTCGCTTTATGCCTCCAGCTCTATCTCTGGTCTATCCATCTACCACACACCTTCTTCGTCTGTATATGACCATCACTACGATTCAACAAGGAGCTCGCCGGATTTATCACATCCAGGGTCTTATCCTCCAAAACCTCTTCCGCATTTAATCATAGGGAGTCTGGACAGCACAAGAAGCTTAGGTAGTATGCGTGAAGGAAATTCAAGCGCAGTCACCCTTACACCTAGTAACTGGGATAAATTCGACTCGACTCAGTCGGGTCAGGATTCGAGATATACACAGATTGACGATGTCTCGTCTCTTTGGGATCACAGGGAAGACGCTCACGAGTCAAATGAGACGAATGGCGACGTTCGACAACGATACGACTCGATACACTCCGTCGCCTCCTCTGCATCTGCCACCGATTCTTTCTTTTCGGCCTATTCAACACACACTCCAATTTCGAATCCCTCTTCGAATTCTTCTTCCCCTTCCCGCTCTTCCTCTCGTTCTCATCCTCTTCAACGACCTTCTTCCTCCACTCTCTCTTGGCGCCCGTATCCACACACTTCCTCACTGGCGCCGCCACTCAAGTCACCTTCACATTCTAATCATTCTCCTATGCATTCGCATAACGATCATCATATTGATCGCGGTAACTCCAAACACTTCCCTCAGAGTAGGCGCTCTATTTCTCCCTTGAAAGGCTTAACTGCCTTTCCGGCCTCTTCTTCCCACACTCGGGACTACCAACCTCATCTTCGTCCGCTTGCTCATCCGCATTCGCATTCGCACCTTCGTTCGGAGATCGATCCAGACCCAGATCCAACATCGGATATAGGAAATACAGAAATCACGAAAATCTCAGACAAAACACCAAATTTCAAACCAGACACCGGTCCTCGCCTATTTTTCGCCTCCGCTAAGACTGGCGAAGGTGTCAACGATGTATTTGAGTATGTCGCCAAACGTGTAGTGAGGAGATGGGCTTGGGAGGAAAGGGAGGAGGAAGGACGCAGGGAGGAATCTGGGGACTTTGATGGATATCGCGAGGCTGAAAGAAGATTGCAGCCGTCGAACAGACTGAAACGCAGAGATAATCAAAGACAACCTTCAGATGGAATCGGACATGGCAGCGGGATTATGCTGAATGGGTCGAATGAGTTAAGAGGAGCCTCGAACGGAGGCGGGTTGGGGGGAAGATCGTGGAGTGGGGGTATGACCGTTACTCTGAGCAGTCTCAATGGCGTCGTAGGCTCGGTGAGTTCGATGCGAGGAATGAGAGGAACCGGTGAAACGGAAGGTTCAGGTGGGGGTTGTTGTTCGACGTGAATATTGGCAGGATTGATATATCTGATATAGTGGAATAGTAGTAGCGTACACAGAAGGACGGGAGGGTTGGACGATATTTCTCGTATATATTTCTGTATATTCTACGAAGTAGCGTACTTTATAATTAACTTTATTCTTGATCATGACTTCATGCATCCTCATAACCTGGGCCCATCAATAGCTCGTTTCAAATCAAGCAGCACCGGTCAATTATGCTTGTCGCTATAGTGCATTATCAGGACCAAATTTATCTACGTGATTTCACAGAGGTTAATCATGTTCGAACACGTAGATCGGAACAGTGGGTTCGATGTGCTCAAAGGCAATTGCACGGAGGGATTAATAGACTGACTATTATAAACTTCCTTCTCGCGAAGGATTGTATAGTTGAGTTTCGTAGGTGTAAAATCTGAATCTGGATTTCTGGGCTCCGCGAGGAATACTCTTTCAGAACGCTTGAGCGCTAAAGCTTTCAGAGTCACACACAGACCTTCCGATCCCTTGACAGTCGCCTGCAGAGACGACAGTACTATCATCAAAAGTATGATTATACGTAAGAGGCAATGCATTTGTACTGCCAACGAAACGGGAACGCAAGTTAGTAACACTCGGAGACATGAGAACGAACGAAAACTGACAGAGTAATTTAGCCCGAAATTCATCTTAGGGAACAGAGCGAGGATGGTGCTTGATTGTAAGCGACTGTTGAGTGCCACACAAATCTTCTAGGTAACGACGCCATGTGTCTTGAATTACTTGGTTCCCCCTCTTGATCTCTCTTCCTGGGTCTGTCTCATCCAAAAACTTCGTCCAATTGCATTCGAATATTTTTAAAGCATATAGTGCCTCATCAAAGTCCACAGATATCTCTTTCGAAGTGTATTCGATAGCTTTTACACCACGGATGAGGTTGTGAGGATATTGAGAAGGGAGACTGTATTCGGCGGGGGGTGCGCTGCAATGGGGGGTCGGATCCTGAAGATTCTGGCATATTGCTGCTGTCATATTCATGTTGAATAGCCCAACAGAAGGATACGGACCTGGGTCATACCGGCAATGGAGGGAATATGGACCGAAACCGGAAGAATTTCGACGTTGTGAGGAGATTCTTCTTTTTCCTCAAATTCTTCCTCGTTACTAGTAGGTACATGATGACGCTGTAAGCAAGGTTCAGTGAAGCAGTAATTGAGAAGAACGAAATTTGCGCTAACCCAGTCTCCCCCAGTATTGTCTTTAACAACTATGGCGTCGAGATCTCGAGCATTGAAATTTTCTCGGACCACCTCGACAGCCCGCCAAGCCTTTGCGTGGCTACCTGAAAGATGGGTATCAAGAACTATCACATCTCCATTGTGAGAGAGGTCGATGGGCATGCCATTCTGGTGCGTAGCAGAAGTAGTTGGCACAGGAAAAGCGGAGCCATAAGAAGCGGCTCCAATAGCGATGACAGAGGTTGTAAGGATGGATTGAGAGTAAACCATGGATATCACTCGAGAACTGGACGCTACTGGACGATAAACAGTAGTTTTTTGCGTAAGAGTATAAGTTGTGGAGAGACCAGCTCTGTGAGGAAAATGAAGGGAATTTGCATCTCTACTTAAAGCTATTCAGGTGCATCTAGAAGTGGGAATCAAGGGACGAAACCTGATGAAACACGTTCAAGACTCAAGTTGAGCCATCGGTGCCCCCACTTATTTTTTCCACCACCGGGTGACCTCGGGTGACGCGTGAATGCATTGTCCAACGACGCCTAATCATAATTCGACAATGATTGTTATTATTAGCAGCACCAGAGCAGCACTATCCTCTCAATTAATATCGGACCATTATCGCAAGACCCCTATGCCAACTGACTTGTCATCTTACTATCGTGCCTATCGTAGAGTCAATCACCTTCCCATATTGTTCTTCCTGCTGAGACTGACTGCTGCCGGTCGTCGCATGTCGTCGCCCATATTCCATCCTGCTTTCTTAATCAATTCATCCCCGCGACGGCCGGAGTTCGCACAACTAGTACGCACTACATAGCCGCAACCTGCAACAATTCCGAAAATTGAAGGATGACGACGAGTTTTTTTCGCCAATCTGCTTCAATCAGATGGTTGTATCTCCGTAGGAAAAACAGCTCACGACGATCAATGCCGACAAATATGTAACCTCCACTTCTTTGTTGGCGCTACAAGTTTGATACAAGATATAGCGCGTCCACATGGAAGCAAGAATCGTTTCGTTTGGCTGATTGGGTTAATTGCACAAATAGGCTGTAAATATTGGGTGCCTCCATTCTCCCTTCAAACTTCAACGCTAATTAACGTTTAGTGAGTCGTGTTTGTATATGTCCCCGTCTATCTATTTTGGTCTTCAAAAGTAGCAGCCACTGACTACTCCGCGGATACTCGATGTGATTTGGATATATTTGAACCTTTTTCCATTCTTCTTTCTGTCCTTTTCGACGTCTGGGCTGATCACTGTTCGTGGTTCTTCATTTAATGTCTTTAGAGTATTAAAAGTATTTAGTCAAATTCGCTGGTCGAAAATTTTCCAAGTTATTCAACGCGTTGGTGAGTGAACGGACCGTCACGGTCGCATTCAAGTTTGGAGGGTTGAAAACCATCGCTCACAATGATTCATTGATAGCACACGATTTCATTCTGTTCACCTTCAAAACCCCTCCGAGTCCCCCATTCGACTTCTGTTCCAAACCGACACGCTCTTCTCAGCTTTGGACAATTTCTTTCGGGTTCTAAGCCCTCTTCTCAGCAACTCTTCTTCCTATACACACACCTTTCATCATGTTTTTCCGCAAAATGTTCATCGCAGGCATCATCCTCGCAAGCTGTCTCGGGGTTCTTGCTTCGCCTGTGGATATAGCCGAATACTCTCTGCGGTCGGGACCCTCGACAACTCCACTAGTTACCCCTACGTCTGATGTCAGTGGACTTGAACGACGTGTCGATGGTAAGCATATCATAACCGTATTATCAGAGAGTTTCTTGGGGCCTACTGGTATTGAACTGCGTTCACCTAGAGCTTGGGTCCATATCTGTTAGTTTCGTCATTATACCAAAATCGGACACATGGTTTGCCAAATTGTCCTCGCTACAGACTTCTCAGGAAGCACTATACGTACTTATCCTCAAAGGCCGTGTTTCCTTTATGAAGGAAGGGGACAAAGTTTTCTACAAAAGCCTTCCGCGTGCCGCTATCCATCAAATAACCAACTCGGGTATTAATTTGCATATTATGATTCCTGAAAATCCGGGAGAAATTGCAGATATCCTGGAGAGAGTGACCCGAGGGGCCGATGGTTGCACCTGGCTCATCAAAGCGGTGGATTTCCTAACGCAGGTAGCACAAACAAAGGGATCGGAAGTAGGCTTATCGGAGGCGGAGGCGGAGAATGCTATAAATTTAATTATGTCCAAAGAGAGGATGTTAGGAATATCTTCGAATTGTAGCAGGAATTAGCCTGAATTAGCTTCAAAGGTTTATGTATGTCACAATTTATGCCTTCAGCACTCCTCATCATGCACTGGGGGAATGTCATTTGCAGTACTGAATGACTTGGCACCATAATTATGACCTGTTTCAAGCGAAGGAAGACCGGATTGTGGAAACATTACCTGAATACAACCCCATCCTCGAGGGTCGAAGAGTGGCACTAGCAGGCGTCACCATCAAAAGAGCAGATCAGGAGCACATCTGCAAAACCTGGATATTTGGCTAAGGGCCGAGAGCAGATCCCAGCAGATCCCAGTGCTGAAAGCACTGAGAGCAGTATGCTCTGAGTGCTTTCACTGCTTGGAAGTGCTCCCAACTGCTTTCGGACCCTTAGCCGAATATCCAGGTTTTGCAGATGCAGATTATCATCATGATCATTGATTACCATCTTATGACTACTATTGAACCTCAGGCCCCTCTGAGTCTGAAATTCTTCACAAGTCTCCTGCCTTGTATGTACATCTCCCTGTGCTTAGTCCTTTCCTGTTTTATCCCTGTTAAAAACTGCAGAGTCTGCTAGAGTCTGCTGCAACTGTGCGAACCCCTGTTTACCCCGGCAAGCGCCGGGACCGGTACCCCACAATCACAGTACATAACACTTTCTTTTTTTTTTT
>MU823666.1:0-28988 GCA_027921425.1 Lentinula novae-zelandiae | reverse complement strand
TTCGAGCGACAAGACCTAATTTTTTCAAGTTCTCAAGTATGAATTATGTAATTTAGTGATGCTTCATTGGTATGTCCTTATGCCTTGGCTCGCATTCTTTCAATGTAAGTACATACTGGTAGTTTTATATGTACTTGATGTACTTACATAGTGAATATACATATTGCTTCTCTCAATTTATGCATGTATGTAGGTTGGGATGAGCGGAGAAACGAAGAATAGGCCTGCCGGATTGTTTCGGAACGCGCGGCGCGGCAGTCAAACCCTGCTTCAAAAATTTGAGCCTACGGCTCATTTGAGCTCTGGGTTAAAGTTACGGATTTTGCATTAAATTCCAGAAATTTTACCCGCAGCATCAATTTCCCGTGCTCAACCTTTGTTTAATAGAACTGCACACCTGTGTCCCCCCAGTGAATGGTCCCACACCTTGGGCTATCTGATACACCGTTCGGGAATCGAACCCGAGCCGCTTGCTAACCCAATCGAATGGAAGGCAAGCATGATAACCACTTCACCAACGGTGTTGTGTGGGAGATTTTCAAACGTATTATGCAATCAAACGAGCCACGAACATCCGAAATGACTTCTGGTTTTTTTGATACACGGTTGTGTTATGTATGTACATAAGTTACTTTGTGTTAGTTAGCCCTATCTCTACAACCCACACATCCCTTGTTTGGTTGAGGAATCCAAAGACGTTCCCGTAGAAGAAGGTGGGGGGTCAGGTTCAAGTAGGGTAGGTTTAGATTTAAACCGTTTAGGGACAGAAAGTGATTGTGAAAGCGATGTTTCCGGCGCCGCATGCGCGCACGGGGAGGTCGGCACCACACCCGGATTCGTCCTGAAAGGAGAGAGAACGTGAGTGAGCCGAACCAAGACGGGATAGGGATAGAGACAGGGAGAGGGAGAAGGAGAGGGAGGGAGAATGACTTACGCCTGGTGGGTACGCTTCTGTGCACTGTTAGGTATAAAGGGGGGGAAAGGATCAGTAGTGTGAATGATAAGGAGCAAATAGAGACCGGGAGAGAGTGGTGTGAGCGTGATGAGCAGGGCTGACCATGAACGAAGAAGAAGAGATGTGGGGGGACGAGTAGAAGCGGGAGGAAGGAAGGACAGGAAAGGGAGGGAACTCACACCACAGTCCACGTTCGTGCAGGTAACGGTGTCACAACCCGCGGCGGCGATTTCGATAGATTGGGTAAAGCCCTGGATGTTGGAGATATCGTATGCTTGGGGGGTGTAGAAGTCGCCCGTGTCTATATCGAGGATATTTGAGAATTGTGTTAATGATTAGAGAGGGGAGGGGGAGGGGGGAAGAACTCGAGCCCAAGGAAATCGTGTGTGTACGCACCCAAGTTGAATTCAGTGATTGTGCAATCTTCACCGCTGGCACCACAAGCGCCGTTTTGAGCGAAGATACGACCGACCCACTAAGGATTTCACGTTTTCACCATCGAGAGACAGTAAAGAAGAATAATATTTAACGAGAAATTTGAGCAGTTTTGGATAGACCAACGCACGTCGACGGGGATAGTGATGGTCTCACTCGCTCCGGCTCCGAGGACACCTGGTTGAGCAGCGGCTGTTCCGGGAGGAGTGAGTTAATAATGGAGACGAGGAGCAGCAGGGAAATGGATCTGGTTTACGAACTGTAATATCCAGCTCCGGAGCAGCCTAGAAAGATCATGGAAATCGAAAGAATTATTTTGAGTTGGTATTTGGGGTTCGTAGGGATGTAATAATACGCACGAGGACTGTAACCGCAGGCCGTGTTTGCTACAATGGGGGTGATGGACGATCCACAGTGGTTGACTAGGGTAAACTGTAGGGGTCCATGATGGGTTGAAGTGTAATGAGGAATAATTGTCATTCGAGAAAGAAGAGAGAACTCACAGCATGTTGGGCAGAAACCAAAGTCGAGGCAGAAGCGAGCGCAGAGAGGAGGAGAGACAACTTCATCATTGTGTGATAGCTAGTAGATTCTTGGGTTAGACGAGGCTTTTATACTTGCAGTTGTCTCGAAGCAGGTCCCGAACAGAAGCTCTGCTGAACCACAAGGAATCTTTCAGACCATTTTATACATGTCCCTCCAATTTCCTCTTCTAGGTCATGCAGTGGCAGACGTGTTGAATTCCAAATTCGACCTTGCGAAACACCAGGAGAACCGCCATATTCTGTCGAGTACAACGGAACAAAGCACACGGCTTCAATGGACTATAACATTCAACGCACATGGTCCCCGTGTCAGTTGGGTAGGCTCATCGTGAAATTCGTGATATACTTGGTATTCAGCTGTTATTCATGCCTATTGATGGCTATTCATAGTTACCCATGGTGGTGATGGCACAGGTAGCGAATTACTTACCGAGGTTGCATTGTAAATGATTAGATAAAATGATCAAAAAATATACGGTTCCATACCCGCCATGTCAAAAACCCCGGGAGGGATAGTGCACTAGGCTCTAGCAGCCAAAGGTCTTCATTTCAAAGACCCGAAGTGTATAGCATGGCTTCTTGACTCCGAGTCGAGTGGGCATGTGAGTTATGCAGTTGGTGACAGCGGCGGTGTTTTTTGTGGAGGAAGAGTTGTTGCTCAGATTGAATTTTGGAGATGCCGGACTTGGGTAATGATGAACATTATTCGACGGGGTCGGGAGGGACTAGATTATATGTAGTGGGTGTGGACAGCGAAGCATAATTGAGACTTTGAAACTCGATGGAAAGAAGCTAGGGATCTGGAGTTTTTGTAAAGAAATGTGATCCTGTATACGAGAACACTGTAAAACTTACTGTAAATACAGAGTCTGTCGGAACTCGGAATGATGAGCACGATTCGACGGGGTCGGGACTTAGTCCATAAACTTGAAAAAACAGGTGATGGTATGGAGTAAACGAAACCAAACGAATGCCCAAACGAATGTGATCATGACTATAACAACCCTATACAAAGTCAGAGACAAATCGAATACCGTCAGATACCAACCATTCGACAGAAGAGGGAAGTGAAACGTGTCCTTCCACTGTTGGATGACAGTTTTTGTCTTTGAACATTCTTAGGCTAAGTAACTGTCATTGCATTGAGAAACAGGAAATGGGGCCCATTAGTTATCACAGATGGGGTGCAACAAAGTCCGTACGCATAAAATGGTGGTCAGTCATAAGAACCCTAAAGGGGATCGGCAGATAACTTTTTGGTTGATACACATCGGGCAAACATTACAGTAAATGGTCTACTTAAGGCTTCATTTTGATATTGCTCACGATTAAGCTCTGAACCGAAGAGAATAAGGGTCAAAGATCAGGCTTGGGAAGAAAAAATACATGCAACGGACCTTGTAGCTTTGAACATCCCCTCTGAATTTGCTGACGGTCTCATTGGCACATACCCACAGCTGGAAGAGAAACATTAGAGATACAATTTCTAGCCCAGTGAAATTGGTTCTCACTTCTTGGGCGACGTTCGTGATGAACCTTTCGTCGTGCGATATGATGATCACACCTCCATTCCACGAGTTCAATGCCTCCATAAGAGCGTCCAGACCCTGTCGAACCCATAAGAAAGGCCAGAGAGTAACTTTGAAAAGAATATACCTCAATATCCAAATGATTGGTAGGCTATGTTTGTAAGATGGTTAGGCTCGAGAAGCATTGAACATAGGAAATGACACACTTCGTCCAACAATAAGATATGTGGTCTTTGAAGGGAAAGAGCCGCGAAAGCGACGCGAGATTTTTGACCTCCACTCAAAGTACCGATTAACTGAAGGCTGAAAAGTGATACCTCGCGTCAGGAATGTTCCTTTATTTATGAAGACGGACTAACCCGGTCATACCGCTGATCTGGAAGTTTCCTAAATGTTGACGGTACTCTTGCTCGGTCTTTCCCGGAAATTTGGAGGCCAGGAATTGTACGGGTGTCATTGTCGGTGTGAGAGAATCAACGTGGTGTTGGGCAAAGTATCCTCTGAATTGTTCAAAGTGAGCTCAAAGAATCCTGAACAAGTCAACGCAAACTCACACTCGTAGTCGACCATTCCGATTCACTTGCCCGCCCAATGGATTTAGCTCCCCTGTTAGTATCTTGACTCTGTTATAGTTCGGTAAGTCAACAGTCAACAGTCAGCAGAAACGACGAACAATGTAGATTTTCCAGAACCGTTGGCTCCGACAATAGCTATTCTCGAGTCCAATCCGACATCAAAACTGACACCATTCAAAATAATTTTTTCAGGTGTGTAGCCGAACGTTACTTCGGACATCTGCAATAAGGGAGGGGATATTTTTTCCGTTTCCGGGAATCTAATTCGTTCATCAACAATTCAGCAAGGTTAGGAAGAAGGGTGTCTGTACGCACTTGAAATTCTCTGTTTCGTCCTCTTCAGGTGGTTCAAGGTCAGGTAGCTACATCCTCAAGCATCACTGATGGTTCTACGACCTTCCGTCATACATAGTCAGGGCACACCTTTTCCAAAATCTTGATTTTCGATTGAGCCTGGGCAGCTGTGGAGAGAATTAATATGCTAATTATTTTCAAGATATCGATTTGATTTACCGCGATTAGCATTATATCTCCATCTATCGATAAACGCTTGCAAATGCTTGCGGTAATCCATCTGAGCGTCATACTCTTTGCGTAGGTTTCGATCCCGCTCTGACTTAGTAGAATAGAATTGCGTGAAGTTTCTGGAATAGAATCGATCTCCAGTCAACTACGAGCTGATCAAGCCGCTTACCCTTTGTAATAGTCCAATCTGCCCGAATGCTGATGAACGATATCCGTTGCAACTGCATCACTGAGTGGCTTAGCTACTTGAACAGACGTTTCATAGAAGCTTTGCACTCACAGAAAAGCTCGATCGTGAGATCTATCTCAGAAAGACAGCATTAAATTCGGATTTTAGAGTTGAATTTTGCTCTCAAGACTTACACAACTAGAAGAGTTCCCGCCCAGGTTTGGAGATAATCCTCTAACCAAGCAAGGGCGTTCAGATCGACTATTTGGAACATCAATGAGTTAATTAACAAACGGTAAAGTTTGCTTGAACGTACTATGATTTGAAGGTTCATCGAGTAATAAGAGGGCTGGCTGTATTTCGAGGATTAATCGATGACTGACGTTGAGTCACGTAAAAAGCAGGCCCACCTTGACAAACAACGCACGCGCCAGAGCTAAACGCATTCTTCATGTTCCTTCAGTAATCGCCTCGTAATAACAATGCTACACTCACCGCCAACCACCACTGAACGATTTTGTCGGTCTCCTCTGATCCGCTTCGTCAAATCCCAGGCCTTCAAACAATTAGCAACAGATTTTTGAAAAGACAACATAAGAGACCCGTACCGGCAAGTAAAGCTGCAGCTCTGGCTGGTCCGCTCTCCGCGTCCATTTCTGAAAGACGTGCATGAACTTCAGCCAGCCGTGAAGATGCCTCTTCTCTTGCATCCTCGAACCGTTTGTCATCGCCCTCGCCCTCAAGTTCGGTTAGCTTCGCGTTAAGTAAGGCCTCCTCTTTCAGCAAGTGATCACGCCAAACATCAGCCTTCAATACCGAGTCAATAGCGATTGTATCGTCTCCAATAATCTAATTTAGAGTTAGCAACTGTTAATTGAATCTGATTTTTGGACTAAAGCACAAACCTCCTGTTCAACGAAGAGAATCGTAATGTGAGCTGGAATTGGGACCTCTCTCATCGCGATGTGGCGCAAGAGTGTTGATTTACCGACACCTACCACATTTTCAGTCTCGGAGTAGTCATAGATGTCCACGGGAAACATACCGTTCCGACCAATAAGACCATATCGCCTTCCATGGGCGAGCGTCAAAGTTGCACCAGATCTTTGTGAAGATGTTCATGATATGTTATCATCAGCTAAAGGACAAACGCACAGAATACGATTCGAGCCGAAGCTGACGTCAATTGAGGGAAGGTGTATGTCTTTGCTCTTGTTCCTCGAATTGGCTGCCTCCAACGGATTGATCTGGGTTTTACCATCAGATACGGAGAGAAATGATGAGTACAACGATGCTTACTTTCATAAACATTTCCTCGTAAGTTTGCTACACGTCGTGCTGGTTTGTTAGCGCCTACAAACTGCAGTGAGCGCGACTGACCTGTTTCCGGTGAGCATCTAGCAGTTTGGATCCTTCGTAGAGGTCCCTCCGTGAACGCTTCTCTATCTTGGCCTATAGCAAACATAAATATTATTTCGCCCATCGGAAGATCATTCGCCTCGCCTTCAATTTTGCTTCCTGTTTCTCCAATTTCTTCACATCTACCTTGGATGCCCTGCGCAATTTTGCCATGTTTGAGTATTCGATATTGCATTGATCTTGTATATTACTCACTTTCCCTTATTGATTGACTCCAAATCAACTCCCTCTCCCAATGCTATCGTACTTGATATTTGGGTTTTGCTCATATCCATCACTTTATCCAATTTTTGAAGCAGTTTGGGACCGGTTTTGCGTTTCTGCCGGGCGATAAGCATGTCTTCAAGCAGGTCCCCCAGTCGATTCATGAGCTTCTCCAGCTCCGCATTTTGACCCCCAGCTAATGACTCCAGCATCTCACGAGCAACTTGCAAAACATCCTCTTCTTCGCCAGCATCATCGACCAAATAGCCAGACAAATACTGGACAATTACTTCTTCGGTGCCGGGGAAGGAATTTCTGATTTCCTCTGCGATATCTTCGGAGGACATAACAAATCAGTCAAGACCAGGCCTGAGGTCAAGACTAGATCAAGAATCACAAATTAGCGCCTGGCATCATGTAGCGCCCAAGGTGACGCGCGCTCGCTTCCGCTCCTCCCCCTTCGCAGCTTGCCAATGAGGATCAAATACCTTGATGAAGTCCTGGTTTCCTCTAAGACGGTATGATGTTTTTTTGATAGGGTATCCTCCAAAATTCGAAATTTATATAACTTGCCATCTTCTGCATAAATAGGAGTTCTATCTACTCGAAGGGCCGGTATAATCAGCCACGCGCAATTGCAAATGACAGCCTGTGTCGACAGAGGATATGTACGCATGATCATTGGTATCCAGCACTTATCGTTAAATTATTCAATTGGTCGACTTCGAGAATCACCGGAAAAACGGAAAAGGCTTCTCGGCTGAGTTTTCGATGTGTGCAGGTCTCCAAGGACTTTGATTTTCAACACGATCCTACAGTCAACACCAAAGTTTCGAACAGTTGGAATTCTATTTCGACAGATCTATCGCTGATGCAGACGAGCAGAAGCAGTACAATATTCACCTCTGTGTTTGACATCCACTTAATACTTACAGAGGCTGAGAGGCAGTGGCGGCACTGGTGCACCGGTGCTACTTAAATCCTATCCTCGCAGCGAATTCTCTTTATCCGATCCTTCTTGCCACTGATTACTGAGACTCAGAGCCTCCGAATTTAATTACTTGGCCTTGAATATGCTCTTTGTCACGTTTCTGTTCAGTTGCGTTTTCTTTTATTTCCAGTGCCCAGCCTCAACGGCCATCACACTCGTTAATGTCACTGTCGACGACCAGTTCGGCGATCCTTACACTCATTCTCAAATCTTATATACACCCACTGAAGCCTGGAGCATTGCACCTGACTGTGATTATTGCCCGGACTATTCAGCTCTATCTACAAACAAAGCCTATAATCGCACATGGCATGAATCGTATTTTGTGAGTTACCTGCTATCAGTTTCGAAATAGCACTTACCAGCTATTGTCAGTCTTCCAGCTTAGATAGTGGGGCGTTGAGACCTGGTACTTCTCGTTATGCATCATTCCAATTTATGGGTAAATGTCAAATACCCAACATTCTTGGTATGTCGTTCAACAAAGTTTCTGAGTCTAGGGACCGCAGTCTATGTTATCTGTATTGTTCCACCTTCGACCAAGTGAGTGAATGATAAGACTGTTCTTCTGCAGTTGTTCATTTTATATCTAGTATCACAACTCAGATGAATTTCTTCATAGACGGAGATGCAGTAGGATCATACCCTCCAATGTCTGCTACTGTAGACGAGTGGCAATATGACGTTGTTGTTTACCGCAATACCTCACTCTCAACGGCGGGTCACCAGTTGCTTATACAGAGCGGCGAGGAAGATGGTGAGGACGCCATCATATTACTTGATTCCATAATATATACAACGTGAGCACCAACCCAAAGTCTAATATTGCAAGGATTCAGTTAGTTCTAATATTTCTGTCTTGCTACAGACACAATACTATTGACTCTTCCATCGACGGTGTCTCTCACAACAACCCTGCGCCCGGACCGAAAAGAGTTCCTCTAGCGCCAGTTATCGGAGCAACAGTTGGCGGTTTTGTCCTAATTTTGCTCTGCGGGGTGTTTTTCTTTCTCCACCAACGCAGACAAAAATCCCTTCCTGCAGCTGTCCAAACTGCCAGTCCTCCTTGGAAGAGGTTGCTAAGTCCTTTCAACAAACACTCACAAAAAACACATATGTCGCTAGATACTCCGGCATTAACACGCCCAGTGGTCCCGCATTCGAGTTTCAGCTCTCAGAACGATCGTCGTATCCAGTCTATCTTGGCATGGCAGAAGAACACACAGCAAGGGACTAGGGCACTTGATCTTGCTCCGCCGGACATGTCTGAAGAACTGTCCAGTTATTATGAGGATGCCACCACGACAGAAAGTCGACGAGTACGCACACCACCACCCCCACCAAGGCGATACATTATCACAAACAAATGACATTGACAAACCAAGCTGGATATCAAACTTTTCACTCTCGCGATAGAATTTGGAGGGTCGTGGCACAGTTACTTTGCAGAAGAGTAATTTATATATATGTATGGTACATAGTAGTATTTATTGTGTTTTATTCAAATTTGACTGACCATAGTAGTACCGACGTCTTCCAATGCCTAGAAACCACGCAATTCTGTCAGAAGCCTCAGCATTATTCAAGTATTAGAGTATATTTAGCAAGTTTCACATACCTGACAGAGAAAAGAAACAGCGTGAATGTGATATTTCCATGGGTGGTACCGTTCCAGGACACAATGTTGAATTGCAATTCGGAAGGCAGTCCAATGAATGTTGCCAAAACACTGTCCAAAATCACAGGGATCAGTTTTTTTGTAGGTAATCATGAATCATCTTCACTACTGACTGAGTGATCTGAATGAAGCATATATAGATCCAGTGAGCAGGATGACATACATATTGAGATATTCATGATAAACTCACATCCGCAATCGCCAAAGCGGTAAGGGCAGAGCCAATAATACGTTCTTGTGCAACGGGGTTCCCACGAAGTGCGTCTCGTACTGCCCGGAAAACCAGAGATGAAATCAAGCCGAGGAGCATGTAACCTGTGATAGAAATTACGAAATTTACACAAGGGCATCAGTATGTAGAAGGGCTGCAAATCCATACGAACAGTTGCCAAGCTGCCATACGGCGAGAATGGTACGAGCATCCAAAGAACTAGAGGGCGGCGAAGCTTCAAGACTGGGGACTAGCTGATGATGAAACCAGGTTGCGCCAGGCCATAGCCATATCAGAAGAGCTGGGCTTATTGTGGAAACTACATTAGACGATAATTTAGTGTCGAACAATTTAACCTGCAAATGCGTATGTAGGAATATTCACCAGGTTCAAAATACAGAAAGAGAAGCCGATAGAATCCAGGAAGTGCTGGAAAGGGGGTCATGGTGATAACTGGGAAAATCTGAGCTCAGCGTTGCAATCAAGTTGCAACAGGTTGCAACTCGAAAGTTTCCCATTGAGAAGGGTGAGAGTCGGAAATCAGAATTGCATCAGTCCGGCCCGCGAGAGATTTATTTCTGCTCTCAATGGATCCTATCACGAATAGCAATTCATTCTCAACTCTGGGGGTTCACCTTGATGGTGTCGACAGTCCTGGCTCTTCTGTATTTGACCTCCCAATCCAAAATACAATCTCAGCCCGCTCTAATCCCCGCCTGGAAATACGTCCCCCAGCAATAGACACGTTGACCGAACTGCGCGATCCTACTACTCATGAACCAAAATTCCTGCGCTCTAATTCCTTTGTTCTCGTTTCTGGGGGAACAGGTGGAAACGCAATATGCACAGCATCTCCCAACGCATGTTATGTGCTGCCAGTTTCGGACGATGGCGGTTCCTCGAGCGAGATAATTCGTGTTCTTGGTGGTCCATCTGTTGGTACAATCATTGTCTTTCTAACGTATGCATTGAACGCCAAATCACTGATCATTGTTTAAAGGCGATATTCGGAGTAGGCTCGTGCGTCTCATACCCCCAGCTCCACCATCTTCGCCGTTGAATGCTATCAGGACCCTCCTTGCTTATCGTCTACCTCACCATTACTCGGAGCGGCAGGCTCGAGAGGAGTGGAGAGACATTGTTGAGGGAAGGAGCGCTCTTTGGAATGGCATTCCAACTGACCGAAAGGAAACCATTCGTGGTACATAAGTCTGATTCATCCCCTGCTATCACTGAGCACGAACACAGGTTTCTTGGTGTATTTCGAGAGTGAATTGTTGAAACGTGCACATAAGAATTTCACCTTCGTCAATGGAAGGTAAGCTACCATACTGATTTGGTTGATTGGAATTGAAATTTTACTTCAGTATCGGTAACTACTTCATAGCTGCCGCTCAAGGATTTTTCCGCTCTTTGCCTTCCGCAATTTTTCTATTCTCTTCTATCACCAACAGTCAGGCAAACATACTTCCTGTGATCGTCACAAATCATACTGTTACCATTGCTGCCGAGCTGGTGTGTTTTCTCATTCACCATTACTGCTGGGTTAAATTCGTCAACAGGAAGACGGCCAAAGAATCGTCGGGCAGTGCGACATTTCTCACCCAGTCGCAATCACACAGGCCCCCATTATCAACGTCGTTGATTCCGATGAGTGGTCTCCTCTTGATGGCCTGGAAAGCCAAACACGAAACGTCCTCTTCCAAGCAGAGGGCAAGGACGATTATGAGCCTTTAAGCTCACCGATATCCAGTCTGTCACTTGGTTCACAATAAGGGTCAACGTTCAATGTACTTCCCAATAGGGCTCCTTTACATTAACGCATACGGGATTGAGATTCATCCTTCCCCAAATCCAGATTATCTGTCGAGTCTCAGGACTAACAGTGCACTGGTGTATTCTTGTGGTTCGCTCTGGACGAGGTAAGGCTCTCAAATATTCCAATACTTTACTTCTCATATGCGATTTCCAGTATCATGCCATGCTTAGCATTGCAGGGAGTAGCGCGCGCTATCGCAAGTTCTGATACACTTCGCGCCAAGATTCTGCTCTGTGAGTAGGGAGAATTCTTCGAAGCATTCACTTACTTTCAACATCTTTAGTGAACAGTGAAAATGATAGAGAAACCGCTGGATACTCCGCCGTCGATTACATACAGTGTGCAATCACCTTGGTTTTATCCTGATCCCCTTTCTGACATGTCTCACAGATCCATAGCTCGCACTCTCAATACCCAATACCAGCATCAACCGTACGGCCTGGGCAACGCACAAACAATGTATCCAATTTCCGCATTTGTAACGGATTTAGTCTACCTCAAAGGTGGTGCGGTGAATGTAAATGTGGACCAGATCACGGTGAGTGATTTCTCCTGCAATGTCATTAGGATTTCTCAATCGTTTTCAGGCCCTCGGTGTTAGATGCACCGAAGTGGTTCCTGAGGAGGAGGGCGGAAGCAACCAGCTACCTAGATTCTCTGCTAGCACAGTGAGACGCGCTATCAATGCAATTTTGACTCGCGACCTGTCATTTAGGTTTTGACACCTGAGGGGAGTTTTACCACCCTTGATTGAATCTCTTATCCTATTCCGCAAATACATCATACTATCTTTCCGATCCAATATACCTCAGGTGCCTCAGAACACGGTACGGTGGTCAACTACAGCTGACGCGAATCGGTAATCGCTGAGGCCCCGATTCACCAGGTCTTCCGAGTGATGAGTCCCAAGACGGAACAGACGGTCTCGATGTGCCAATTTCATTCCTATACTTTTCTAATCGTAAAACAATCATGAATCTAGCACGTTTTGTGCCATACATATTCCAGGACCTTCCTGCTTGGAGGTGTGCATACATCTACATATACATCTATCTCTGGAACCTGGCCTGAGTCTGACGGACATACTCGGACATAGTAGTTCGAAGATAAATGAGATGTACATCACATATGTAGATGGGATGGAATTTTGACAAGTAATCGCGAAATACAATAATCAGTTGAGTAGGTACCTGGAGTACGAGTACCTACGAGTACTTGGATTAGGACGTCGTAGTCATTTATCTCAATCTGAATAAGCTCAATTTGGCGTAGGCTTCTCACAAGTTGTGTTATTCTTTCCTTCAACTTCCACTCAAATTTTGAGGATATTTACGAGGATTTCGCGAATGGCTACGACCGATACCGAAGGACCATACCAGCCACCATCTGGATATTTGGGCAATCTTAATGCCGAACAGCAATCTGCACTGGATCAACTAAAAAAGGAGTTGAAGGAACAGAAGGAAACAGTATTCGCTCTAGAAGGAGAGGATGGGTTCGCAGAAGCCAGAATGGGCGACGCCGGGCTCCTCAGGTATGTCTCCTGTAGCATTTCAGGACCGATCGTGCACAGATCGACCCGAGTTCATCGAGGCGATAACTGTATCACATTGCTTCTATGTAAGGTTTTTGCGCGCAAGGAAGTTCAACGTTGCTGCAGCCAAGGCAATGTGGTTAGCAAATGAAAAGTGGAGGAAGGAGTTTGGTGTGGATGAGATTGTGAAGTGGGTCGTGCTTGAAATCTCAAGTTTCGAAGTTTGCATTTTGGCTAATGCGGACTCACACAGGAGCTTCGAATATCATGAAAAGGCAGAAGTCGATAGATACTATCCTCAATTCTACCACAAAGTAGACAAGGTGTGGATCATCCCTTGATACCATCTGATACGGACTAAGAATGCATGTACTCGTGCAGGACGGACGCCCACTGTACATAGAGCGGCTGGGCTCACTCGACATCGATGCTCTGTACTCTGTCACTACCGCAGATCGTCAACTTAAACGTCTTGTTTACGAGTATGAAAGGTCCATGACTGATCGCCTGCCAGCATGCTCCGCCCTTGTTGGACATCCCGTCTCGACCTACTGCACGATCCTCGACCTTAAGGACGTATCCCTGCGCAGCTTCTACCGCGTCAAGGACTATGTCATGTCTGCTGCTTCGATAGGACAGGACCATTATCCCGAAACCATGGGAAAATTCTACATCATCAATGCCCCGTTCTTATTCACAGGTGTATGGTCAGTTGTTAAGCCCTGGTTAGACGAAGTTACGGTGGCAAAGATACAAGTGTTGGGCGCCAAGAACAAGGATGTTCTTTTGGCTCAGATTCCCGAGGAGAATTTGCCTAAATCTCTTGGTGGAACCTGTCAGTGCTCCGAGGGGTGTTCCATGAGCGATGCAGGGCCTTGGATCCGACCTTGATTTCCCCTACAATAAATATACAATGTACTACTCTTTCCTCTGTGTCCCTCAGGCCTCAGGTATCCTCATGCTACTAATTCCTCTAATAATAGCCTTCGATTCAAAAATTCAAAATCAAAAATTAAATCAGCCAGCTTAAGTCACGCGACTAGTGCGATGAGCATTGAGCAAGGTGAAAACGCGTTACTCTCCTGACTTAACCACACCAAATAGACGACTGCAACAGCTCCCAAGTGACTTGCTTAGATACGACGCGTTTTGAATTTCTCTTCACATCTTTTGAATTCATGCTAGCTGCGCGAATTCCCTGCTGGAATCGAATCACGCGCGTATCTTCATCTCACGTGGTGTTGCAACAAAGAGTCAACGCGCTTTTGATTTCTACTTTCACTACCACTCCTACACGCCACAAGATGAGCTCTTCGGAGGGGGAAAGTTTTGGGGTGATGGACATCACGGATAGCGAGTCTGATTTTTACGAGATTCCACCAAAGAAGGTGTGTGGCCCATGTCGTTGCTAACGCGTCGAAACTTAGTCTATTTTCTAGTCCACCAAGGCCAAAGCATCGACTGTCCCAAAAGTAAAGGCATCAAAGTCTCAAGCCGCAGGAAAGGCTAAGGTCCCTTCAAAGAAGAAGGTCCTTGTCGACCACAATGACAACGCAGAGAAAGACGCTACGGACGAAGACGAGAGGATGGAAATGGATGATGACGTTCCAGGAATGCAATCGACGGACGCTCCCGCCCGAAAGAAGAAAAGTGTCTCTGATACCTTCCAGAAGGTTTGTTTCTCGTCCGCTACTGGTACTTGGACGAGGACCTGATGGCTTTCAGCTCACACAACTGGAACATATATTGAAACGACCAGATTCTTACATTGGAAGCGTTGAGCACATCACACAGGCGATGTGGACTTATGATGCGAACACGAAGCGGATGGTCCACCGCGACGTCAGATACGTTCCAGGTTTCTTCAAGATTGTTGATGAGATACTGGTGAATGCCGCCGATAATAAGGTACGTCGTGCGCTCCATCAGGTCCGTTATTTAGAATCTAAATTTATAATAGATCAATGACCCGAATATGGATACCCTCAAAATAAATATCGACGTAGAAGAAGGCACCATTTCGGTATACAACAATGGGAAGGGAATCCCTATCGAGATACATTCGCGTGAAAAGATATATATTCCGGAATTGGTTTTCGGTCATCTTCTGTCCGGTTCCAACTACGACGATGACGAAAAAAAGCTTACGGGTGGTCGAAATGGTTATGGTGCCAAACTTGCCAACATCTACTCCCATGAATTCACTATCGAGACCGCCGATAAGTCAACGTCTCAGAAGTACAAGCAAACATGGACGGAGAATATGAGCAAGTGCGGAAAGGCGAAAATCACCAAGAACGGGAAAGGCGAGGAATTTACACGCGTCACGTTTCGCCCCGACCTCGGACGGTTCGGAATGGATTCCATTGACGAAGATACGGCTGGACTTCTTCGACGACGCGTCTACGACATGGCTGGTACAGTCAAGGACGTCAAGGTCTTCTTGAACGATGAGAAACTGAAGATCAAGAACTTCAAGTCATATGTCGACCTGTATCTGAACTCTGCGACGGCTGAGGCTGCTGAACACTCTGGTGGTGCTGCTCAAAACAAGCCTACAGTGATTTATGAGCAGATCAGTTCACGTTGGGAAGTGGCATTCGCTGTCTCCGACGGTAACTTCATGCAAGTATCCTTTGCCAACTCCATCTCCACTTCCAAAGGTGGAACCCATGTCAATCTTATCGCCGACCAGATTGCGAAGAACCTTATCACTGCAATTGGGAAGAAGAACAAGGCAGCTACCGTCAAAGCTGGCCAGATCAAGAACCATATGTGGGTATTCATCAATGCCCTTATTGAGAACCCGACTTTCGATAGTCAAACGAAGGAAACGTTGACACTTCCATCATCGAAATTCGGAACGAGGCCAGTTTTATCAGAGGATTTCATGAAGAAAGGTGAGCATTTCTTGCTCTTTTTATATCTGCCTTCCAACATCTCCCCTCAGTCCAGAAATCTCCTATTGTGGACAATATCTTAAATTGGGCCAAGTTCAAAGCTGACCAGCAAATCAAGAAAACCGATGGGAGCAAGCGTAGTCGGTAAGTCGCCGGCACTTCTTGATGATTCTCAATCTCAAACGTACTCCAGGTTGACTGGTTTACCAAAACTGTCCGATGCAAACAACGCTGGAACAAAGAATGCAAAGGATTGCACATTGATCCTTACAGAAGGAGATTCCGCCAAAGCACTTGCGATTGCTGGTCTCGGAGTGGTAGGGCGTAACAATTTTGGCGTCTTCCCCCTCCGAGGTAAGTTGCTGAACGTACGCGAAGCTCGGCACGATCAAATCATGAAGAACGAGGAAATTCAGAATATCAAGAAGATTATGGGATTGCAGCATAACAAAGACTATTCAAATGTCTCAAGCTTGCGATACGGACGCTTAATGATCATGACTGATCAGGTAAGTTGAATGTTGCTAGAATATGAGGGGGCGCTGAAACAGAACGACTAGGATCACGACGGATCTCACATCAAAGGGCTTTTAATCAATTTCATCGACCACTTTTATCCGTCACTACTCAAAATACCCGACTTCCTGGTTGAGTTCGTCACGCCGATTATACGGGTATGGATCGCTATTTTGTGGCAGGGCACGAGATCAACTGAACGTTCGTTCTAGGCTTCCAAAGGAAAACAACATCGGGATTTCTTCACAATCCCTGAGTACGAACAATGGGCACAAGAAGTACCTGGTGCAGACAAGTGGGACACGAAGTACTTCAAGGTTGGCATTTTCATCACGACATTTGTCCTTGTGCTCACATTTATGAAGGGTCTGGGTACCAGTACCGATGCCGATGCTCGTGGTTATTTCAGCAATATGGCGAAACATGTAATTCCTTTTGCCCCGACGCAGGAGGGGGACCGAGAATTGATAGAACTGGCGTTCAGTAAGAAGAAGGCTGATGACCGGAAAGAATGGCTTCGGCAGTTCAAGGTAAGCACCATCATATCCTCGTCCTTAATCTAAACTCAAAAGATTTGAAGCCTGGAACCTTCTTAGATCACGAGCTCCACGAGATTCCGTATTCTGACTTCGTGAACAAGGAACTTATACTGTTCTCCATGGCTGATAACATTCGGTCTATACCATCCGTCGCCGATGGTTTGAAGCCTGGGCAGCGAAAAGTTGTCTGGGCTTGCTTCAAGAGAAATCTCAAGAAGGAGATCAAGGTATAGCTCTTGTCCTTGTCCTTGGGTCTTCGGTGTATCATGTTTTATTTCAGGTTGTACAACTAGTTGGTTATGTCTCCGAACATGCGGCATACCACCATGGTGATATGAGCTTGACTCAGACCATTGTCGCTCTCGCGCAGGACTTTGTAGGAAGCAATAATTTGAACCTTATGAATCCGAGTGGTCAGTTCGGGACCAGAGATCAGGGTGGTAAGGACCACGCCTCCGGCAGGTACATCAACACCTTGCCAATGCCCATCGCACGCAGTATCTTTCATGCCGATGACGACGCCCTGCTGGATGCTCAATTCGAAGACAACTCACAAATCGAGCCCGAGTTCTATATGCCGGTTGTGCCCATGGTACTCATCAATGGTGCCGAGGGTATTGGAACTGGTTCGCTATTCTTCTCTCACTTTGTCTGATTGCCACCGACATTGTTATGTTAAATTTGCAGGCTGGAGTACAAACATCCCTGGCTTTAACCCGGTCGAGATAGTTGCTAATATACGTCGGCTCCAAAATGGTGAAGAGCTTATTCCTATGCATCCATGGTGGCGAGGATTTAAGGGCGAAATCAAACAGACGTCGAAAAACAAATACGACGTTTCTGGAATTGTGACTAAACTTGATGAAACCACGGTCGAGATAACCGAGCTCCCGATTCATAAATGGACGCAAAACTTCAAGGCTGAGCTCGAGACAATGATGGTTGGTGAGAAAGGTGAAGGTTCGGTTAAGGTACGATTCGTCATCTTTTGACTTTTTCTTTATTCATTCGTATATTGGTCACCTACAATCTAGAACTATCAAGAACATCATGCAAACGAGAATGTTCACTTCATCGTCCAGATGGATGCCAAAGAGCTCGTGAAAGCCGAAGAGAAGGGTCTCCCGGAGTACTTCAAACTTATCTCTAAGATCTCGACAAGTAACATGATTTGCTTCGACCTTGATGGTAAGATTCGCAAGTATGATTCCCCCGAAGCGATATTAGAGGAGTTCTACCCTGTTCGGTTGTCCTATTACCAGAAGCGCAAGGTGGGATGTGTTTGATGTTCATGCAGACCTAAATTAACTAGAAACAACTAGGACTATCTATCTGGAGAGATGACAAGAGTTTTGGATCGCCTCAATAGTCAAGCTCGATTCATCCAGATGATTGTCGATAAACAGCTCATTGTTGCCGCACGAAAGAAGGTCGATATCATCGCTAATTTGAAGGAACTCAAATTTCCTGCATTCCCGAAGAAGAGCAAGGCGAATGCAAGTGCAGATGAAATAGACGCCGAGGCTGAAGACGAGGACAAGGGATCCAATAACGATTATGATTATCTGCTGAACATGCCTATATACAGTCTGACGAAAGAGAAGGTATTTTACTCGTTTCTCCTGGGGTTATTGCCAAACTCCTGGTCTATTGGCAGATCGAGAAACTTCGGAAGCAAGCTGCAGATCAGGAGGCAGAGATCATGGTACTCCTCAAAAAATCACCGAAAGATATCTGGAATGAGGACTTGGAGAGGTTTTTGGATGAATGGCGTGTGAGTGCAATCAATTCCCTTCCTTACTGCACTATGCTATATGGACCATCAGAAAACCGAAGACGAGTTCCAACAAAAGATGGCTGCCAGTACTGCTGCTGTCAAAAAAGGCAAACGGAAACAAGCTGTGCTCCAAACTCGGAAGTCCCTCGGTGGAGGAGGCAATCGAGGTCACAATGACTCTGATGACGATTTCCAGCCCGTCAAAGCGGCGGCTAAGAAAAGAGCACCCGCTGTGCCAGCCACAAAACCCCATTCGAAGACCACCAAGCCTAAAACGAAGAAAGAGAGTAGTGACGATGAAGAGGATGCCAGCGAGCTTCCCAAAAAACCTGCGACCAAGAAGGCTGTTGCCAGACCGAAGATAGAATCTGACTCTGACGTCGAGATAGCCGAAATTCGAAATACAGCTCGCAATAAAGGGAAAGCAAAAGCAGCCCCGAAACGAAAAAGGTGACCTCAGATCCTACATACGCACGTTATTTTGACGGATGTCGTATCTTAGTCCGGACATCGATGATGATGAGGAGGAGGAGGAGATCGTACAACCGCCCAAGAAGAAGAAAATACAGGAATATTTCTCTGGGAAGACCGCGTCGAACACTGTAACCGGCGAGTCTTCCAATGGCTCGCCTCCTGCAGCAAAGACGACGTCGAATTCTGCTCAGGCGCGGAAGGTTTCCAAGAGCATGAAACCCGCATCTCCGCCCAAACCAAAGAAGGCTCGACCAGCAGTCATCAAATCAGACTCAGAAGATGACATGGACCTCTACGACGATTTACCCAAACCTCCGCCTCGCGCAGCGTCCTCGCGAGCAGCTCGAGGAAAGGCCAAGGCTTATATTGATATCGCATCCGACGACGACGAGGGCGATGGTTCCTTGTTTGTTGACGATGATTGAACCTCAAGGTCTCCGTTTCAATTTGTACACTTAAGTTTTATTGTAAAGTTACTCTCTCTCTCTTACTCCTATACATAGCAAATTATCGGATTCCCTGTATGTATCATTTGTTTAGACAAAGTCATATACAGTCGACTCCCTCTTAACCCATACCCCTATAAACCCATACTCCCTTATACTCCATACATTTTCTGGGTTACCGACCTCGTTTGCAGGGAAATGCCATGCATAACCCATAACTCTCCCATACCCCATAATCCATACCTTTTTGGGGGTATTCTCCGCTATATTTTTACCCATAACCCATACCTTGATTGCTATCATTGCATTTGATACTCCCAAAATGGGATCAGTAAATAGACAATTGGCACAAAATCAATACAAAACCAATAAAATGGTCGATTTACACTAATTTTGAGCTAACATAACCCATGATAACCCATATGTGGGGTGTTACAGCTCCCGATTAGGCAAATTGTCATGTATGTCACTTGGTGTGACCACCCCATAAACCCATACTCTCCCATAACCCATAGGTCTGGACCTCCACGGAGGGGTATGGGTTAAGAGGGAGTCGACTGTATATGCGATATGAAGTAACTATACATACAGACTAATATACTCACCTGCTTTCCATTCGAAAAACTTGTCATGAACGACCAAGCTCCTCGCCTCGGATATACTAGGATATACTACGCGTGCAACAATTCCGGAATACAATCGTGTTGATTGTTCTCTCCATTTCCGAAAGCAGTAAACTCCCAAATACATACTTATCAATTTCAGCCGCTCTTCATCGCCCCCTCATACTCCAGTAATACCCCTCCTCGGCCGTTGCCCAGGCGTTGCCAGAGGTTGTACAGGTTCCGCGGGTGCGTGAAGAGGTAAGCGCTGAACGTAAGAATATTCTCCCTATTCTCCTTTCCCTTCTTCCATCGTTGCAACCAGGTTTCAACTTGCTGGTTCCTTTATTAAAAATGATCCCTAACATTCCATCCAATCACCCGCCAGCGCGCCCCGACCTCAAGGCTTTCCGACCTCCCCAATCCCAATCGAAAGTAGCTTATTGGGTATGGCGGGTGCATATGTGGATAGAAGGGACGTTTTCACTGGCTATGCTCGAGCCATGGGAGAAACTGTTGCTTTGTTCATTCCTTTTTGCCCTTGTTTTCCCAGGAGAATATCATGGACATGATATATCGTGTTCTGTGTATGCTAATAAACCTCTTTTGAATTCTAGTGATCATCTTCCTTATGACTTTCACACTTCTGGCTACTGGCATTGTCAGATACCTCCCGCATCATATGTCAGTTATGAAAGGCCGCACTGTTTATTACTTATGGGGAAGCCATAGTGGGGAGAGTCTAGTCGTCCAATGGCTTGGGAAGAATGCTGGTCCTAGTGGTAGTGATCCCGGCATAACATGGGAGGAGTTGTAATAATGATATCCAAGGACAGTTGTGGGTTTATTCCTTGTAGCATTTTTCTATAATACAGTGCCTATCTAAAGCCTTGCCTTTCCCCTTATAATTATGCGTAGGATTTCAATAAATTTGCCCTACTGGTCCTACACATGACGGTTTGTTGCCTTCCAGATGAAAATGTTATACTGAATCATTCCTGCATGTTCCTACAACAGTGAGCACAAATTCGAGGCTTATCAATGTGGCCATGCCGCTATTGCCACCACCAACAAGTATGTCTGATTACAGGCTTGTGTGCTGTAACTTGATGTCAATTTTTGTATCTGTGAATTAGTAGGATCGTTGAGCTCAACAGGTCCTCACTCTCAAGCTCTTTGGATGTATTCTCCCTGGCTTGGTCAGTACTCAAACACCATGCCAGTTCTGGGTATGTCATTGGCTTCTTAGATAAGATGAATATTCATGTACCTACACAGCTCCTATTTCAATGCCAGGAATATCAACCATCTTGCCTCAAGCCCTGCAACAGATGTCTGTCCCTCCAAGTGTTCCACCAACTCAATCTGTTCAAATTCAGACAGACCCACATCTATCTTCTAATCCAACAACATCTGCAAAACCTGGATATTCGGCTAAGGGCCGAGAGCAGATCCCAGCAGATCCCAGTGCTGAAAGCACTGAGAGCAGTATGCTCTGAGTGCTTTCACTGCTGGGAAGTGCTCCCAACTGCTTTCGGACCCTTAGCCGAATATCCAGGTTTTGCAGATGAATCTTACAGCCTGGTACTGCAACTGCAGACCCAAAGGTTGTCCCACTGATCAGTATTACTCCCCCAACACCTTCTCCACAGGGAGTAACCCCTCCTGGTCTGAACTTTCCAAAGCCTGCACAGTCTTCCAAAGATACAGATAAAGGTTCTTTTCCCACTCCAAACACCACCCCTGAAACATGGGATGGTTGGTTGAATGGTGCCCTTGAAGCTGATTTCACTTGGGAAGAGCTTGATCGGACAGGGGATTTTCGAGTACACTGGGCTAGAAAAGATTATGGAAGCCAAGCAGGTGTAGGTGATGCACTTGCTGAGCATTGGTCAGAGGGAAAGAAGAACACCCAATCATGCCTCGGTGTTATTCTCTGTAACAATAACCAGTGTTCAACTATTATCCGCCCTCACACTGTCTCCGGAGGAATCCAACGCCAGCTCCTCAAGCGATGTCGATGTGGTGGAGAACTTCAACATCTGTCCTGTGCTGTGAAAATGGTCATCTGGACATGGCGAGGGGGAAAACATCTGCAGAACATAGGTTCTCACAACCATGACCGAATAACTCATCTCCTTCATCTTCTGCCTGGTGAACAAACACGTTTTGAAGAGCTTGTTGATAATAATCCTGATGCCACACCATCTCAACTCCTGGTTGGTCGCCACACACTGCATGGAAAGCGAAAACCCGCATCTGATATCAGTTCAGTCTACAATAACCGTGACCGTATTGCAAAGGATAGGCAAAGGGTCATTAATGGAGTGAAATATTCAGGTGGAGATAGCTTTGTTTCTGGTTTCCGAGACTTCCACCATGACTTTCCGGGGTTCATTGTACATGCAGTCTTTGGTGAGATCAACATGATCTGTCTTCAGAATGAATTCATGTGGAGCCGCCTTGGGGGTGGATTCAAGCGCCATATGGAACCAGTCAATGGTATTGTTTCGGATGCAGCTTATGGATTCTGGCGCGAACGGAACTCCCTTCTTATCACCAGTTCAATATATGAGGCAGAACTGCACTGTTGGATTCCAGTGTTGTTTAGCTACAGCGATGGAGCAAGTTCTGAGCATTATATGCACCATTTCCTGGTTCTTATGCTCAGTATTGCACATTCACATCTGCAAAACCTGTATGTTCGGCTAAATAGCCGAAAGCAGTTCAGAGCAGTTCAGAGCACTTCCCAGCAGTGAAAGCACCCAGAGCAGACTTTGATTTTTGCTTTGGGTGCTTTCGTCGCTGGAGAGCGCTCTCTAGCCAGTATCCTTGCTCTGGTGAGTATACATGTTTTGCAGATGCATGTCAAGCAAACGGTGTTACAATAACTGATCAATATTTTATTGGGGTATGTTCCTTCATTTTCATGGTTGGGACACTGAATGATACTCCGGTAGATTCTTGATTTTTCTCAAGCAGAGCGAGGTGGTTTCATGGCAGCATTTGTTGCATTCTGGATGCAGCAGCTGGAAAATGAGCACTCAGAAGATGAGCTCTATAGAGCTGCTGAAGTTTTGCTTCGGGGGTGTGAAGAGCATTTCCGTGCCTCAGTTACAAGGATCAAGAAAATTCACGGTGTTGTCCCTGTCCATTCAGAAACCCATTTCGAAGAATTAGCTTTAGGTCTCCTTTCTGCAAAGGATCTGGGTGACTTTCATGCACGCGCTGAAGTTATCCAGCGCGATTTTCCCCTTTCTAATTCTTGGCTTGGATGGTGGCTCTGTGACAGTGTTGCAACAATGCTTTTTGAGACTCATACCCGCATGGAGCCTGATGTATGGAATTCAATTCCCAGTACAACATGCGATTGCAGGCCACTGCACTGCCGTGCATGGCAAGAACTCGGCCGTTTCCTTGAGGGTATTTAAATATTATGGAATTGAGAAAACGGGGTGCCCTGCCTTTCAGGCACCTACATTGAATTTTTTTGAGAAAAGCTAAATAAAAGCAAATTTACATAAACTATTTATGGGAGTGACTCATGAGTGAGACGGGAAAAAAAATCGTGACAGAGAGTCACGTTTTGGTATCCCGTGCCGGTCACAAAAAAATCAATACAATTCAACTCAGTGTTACATTTGGCCAAATAAGGCAAAACTACAACCATAAAAGGAAATTATATTTGTATGGAGTACCGTACATAAGGACAATACTTCCATAAACTACAGCCTCGTAACAAATGCCCAGGAAGCACAGCATTGGAAGCTCTACAGTGCTGTTGGGCATGATCATGGTCTCCTTGAGGGTCTTGAAGCATTACATGCTGTTGCTGAGACTACTGTGAAGCTCTTCACTGCAAATCTTGGTAAGTAAAGTTTAATATTGCTTTCTCCTGTTGTAACCTTATTTTGCTGATAGAGGGTGGTCTTATACACTATGGAAAAGCAGAGCCTTGGAAAGCAATGATCAATTTGATTGGTCGTAGTAAACCAAGTCGAGCGCCGGGTGGACAAAGTCCAAAACAGAACTCTGATGGACGACCACCAGACACCAAGAAGGATCTTCTTTCAAAAATACCAAAAACACCAAAAAAAGCAAAAGAATCACAGTCCACTCATTGCAAAAATCCAGTCATAGGACCAGCAAGTTACCGCTGGGACAACATGTCCTGTTGGGCTGATTCAGCCTGGAATATCCTCTATCGCAGTATAGTCAAGGATTGGGCTAGTTTTTCAAGCCGTTTCGACTCTGATACACAAACTGAACAACCTATCCGTGATTTCTACAACTTAATGCTTCTCCAACAAGATGCAGAGAGTAAAGCCCTTGTTCTGAAGGTCCCTGACTATGACCTTTCTGCAGCTCTAAGTGATCAATGTGACCGATTCCGCCGCCATCTTGCAGAGTGGAGAATACTCAAATCAGATCATGCAGTAGGAAATGTGTTTGTAAGTCTTTTTCAATGTGATATCTCTTGATATATATGTATCAGTAATATTATCTACAGGATTGGTTTCCTCGAGTACTCAAGGACAAGCTCAATAATGATCTGGATGACAACAATTAGACTCGGTCCTACTTCCAAACCATGTTTATCACAATTAGACACTGCTCGGGTGATGGTAGTGGCCATCACTATCAGGTGTGCCAGAAACCAGAAATCCGCTACCTCGTTGTACTTCGACAAGTTACATGTGAAGAGTCTGAGGGTAACCTTTCATTATGGCTTCAAACTTATGCTAATGTCAACCATTCTCCACAAACTCTTCCAACATGCTGGCGTTCAAGAGATGGACAGTTGCAGTGCAAAGGCAGTTAAACAGATGTTAAGTTCATCTTATCCCTGCCTGTTGTATTGATTTTGGAAGAGGAGGAAGGTACACAATCGACAGAGCTTTGGGATTTCCCAGTTCTACTGCAACCATACAAGCATGGCAAGCTATCTACAGTGTCATATGATATTGTTGGATGCATCTTCTACAGCCGGAGCAAGAACCATTATATCAGCCGATTTTTGGATGAAGACGGAGAAACAGTCTGGACCTATGATGATATGGCACACGGTGGTTGTCCATATGTTGAAGCTGCTTCTGCAGTAAACATGCATCTGACAGGTCGGAGTTCTACTCTCAAGTTACCATCTGATTTCATTGGGAGCTTTGCTGTATATCACCTTTGAGGCAGTACAAAAACACAAGAGGCAATATATACATCACAACTTGCCACAGCTCAACGAGTCCATCATATGACAGTGAAACCTGAAAACCTCCAAAATCAAGTCCCTAACATACAACTATCTCAAACAAAATTTGTGCAACTTTCTCCAAAGGAACTTACATGGTTGAAGAACCCTTTCCGTTTGGATACCCTTGACTACAACGAAGTGATCGAGTCCAGCAGTACCATTCGCATTCCTCCCTGCTCTAACAACCCTTCCTATTACATCAGCAAGTTCCAATCCATGTAATTAGTATAATTCTATACACTTTATACCTGTTTATACACTTTTGGGCTAGTATAATTTAAAATGAGGACACGTACGGAGAATGTAACATTATGCTTAAATATACAATATTTATACTAAGGTGTAATTAGGAAATCTAGTGCTTTATGACAATTTTTACCATTTTATACCTGCTCTATGCGCAGCATTAGGATGAATTATACTGACCATTATATCTGCTTATACTGTCTTCATTTTCATTATGATTGTCCAGCGCACAATAGAAAAAGTGGTTATGAAATAAAATCATTATTGAACAATACAATAACACTGCAATAACATATGCATTAACTAAACTGAATTCTACATGAACTACAGCTACACATGTCAATATCCCTCACCAAATGAACTCTGCAAAGAATATATCTGAACAAGAGTTAATGAAAGGAAATGCAAGAAGGAAGGAAATTGTCTTACCCTAATAAATAATGCCGACCTGAACACCTATAAAAAAGAGCAGAATGACAATTGAGCAATGAAAAGCAATGAATAATGTAGCCATAACATACCCCATGTTCATGTTTCTACTACCAGCAAATCTCTAATGCAAAACCAGCAAATTCTCTAGGTGAATTGGGAAAAAGGTCTGTTGACCAATAACGTCAAATGTAAGAGAAAAGTGGCCATACCTCATATGTAAGTCACATGAAACTGTACAGTTTCCCAAGCCACTTCACATGCCTTTTACTGTAGGGCTGGCCTTCTTGACTTTCATTTTCTTCAGGCATTGTTGGCAGTGGGTGACTCAGAATTGGAATCATATGCATGAATATCAACATCATGAGCTCAAGTACTCATTGATCTCTACAAGTTAAAAAGAAAAAGGTAAAGCAACCATTATGGGCATCTGGGACATGGTGTATGACAGTGTATAATGAAGGTATAATCCAGTTGTATAATCTGTGTATAATTGTTGTACAACAGAGGTATAAAAATTTGATGCCAAGGTATAAATTTGTGAAAATTTGATCCATATATTTGATGTATAATCTGGTATACCCATTACACAATTATACACTTTATACCTGTTCATGCCATTTACACAATTTGGAACTTGCTGATGCAGCCCACTGACATAGATATTGTGACTAATGAGCATGAGTCTTCACCCTTTCTACCATCACTGACTCTGAAGAGATTACTCGAATTCAGCTCTGAATCTTTGCATGGGGAGAATTCAGTAGAGACTCCCATTCAGCTTCTTAATCCTGGTCTTGACATGAATTTGGCTCGGCAATACCTTCAAGAAGACAGTCCAAATTTCTGGTTTCGATGCAGATGTGGAATCACAACAACGCAGGAGACACTAGTTGTGAATGATGGAAATACAGGTGATATTATTCAGTGTGATAACTGTGACATCTGGTCGCATATTGCATGTCAAAAGGAAGGTCGAGCAGGAGGGTTGAGACAGAAACTGGAGCCTTTCGAGTGCGACGACTGTGCTGGGAACTTACGAGAAATCCTTGACAGCTTCATTCCTGGGAAGAGGTGAGTGAGCAGCTCAATACACAATGTAACTAAAGGTAGGTGTCCTTCTAGAGCGGCAAAACTGGCTCAGATGGCGAAACAGAAACTACATACACGGCTACGGTGAGTACTATGTAACTACATGGATCCTACATGATGGTACAACAGTGCTGTAGACCAGGTAAAGGGGCATTAGTTCGACATGGCAAGTTTCACTATCCAGCGCGGATAATTCACACATTGAGTGTGAAAGGTAGAAGTAGGGATGAATTCTGATGTGCCGTAAAATTCTGGCGAGGGTGTTGCTTCTCAGATGGTGATCCACATCCATCTGCAATAATCAGCGTTGATCAAAGCATGATTGTTGATGAGCTCTGGGGAAATCAATGCCAATGAAGACTGATACGGGTCAGTAAATATCTTTACTATTGCTGAAAATGACTAAAGTTTGAGTTCAGCTTGGACGATGGGAACACCCACTGTTGCATCTCAGGGAAGAAGACATCCTCATGCAGTGTGAGGATTATCCATATACGCAGGAGGTTCATGATGCTCTGAACCCACACATTGAATATCTGAAAAAGATATACTACTTTCCTGAAGATGCTTCTATCGAAGAAGTTCCAGCCAAAGCATATGTCGAAAAGTCAAAGAAGCCAATGCATCAATGCATCATCCCTTTCACTGGTGATTTGACATTCGAAGATCAAGCCCGAGTCAGAAACTGGTTCGAAAAATTTGTCAGTCAAACAACACTTATCTCCCGATCCGAGTGGCAATCTCTGCTTGCACATGCACATGCGATAACCTTGTTCCTTGAATACCGACTTCACAGCCATGTTACCGGAATGTCCAAGTCTGAACGTCTTCAAGTCGCCTGGATTCACCAGAGCACAAAACAGGTTTCTCCGAATAACTCAAAAGTCATAGATGTTGACCTCGAATGCCTTGAATATTTGGAAACCTGTATGTTTGAGCGATCAGCGGAGGCAGGTGTTGCCGGATGGTACCAGTGGGGACTCGATGCTGGTTATCACCAGGACAATTGGGATCCATATGTAGGTAGGACTTCGGGAGGGATTGAACCATTTTAATTTTCAAGATGAGAAGGGAGACAGTCTCGAGGTGAGTTCCCAATGATATGGATGTTTGGAAGAGCATCATGAAACATAAAGATTGTGTGTTCAGACTGGATCTAATTACAGCAAGTATGAAAGCGATGAGGGGAGAAAAGGGATGAAGATAATCGTAGAAGAAGGATTGCAGCAGCCTGCAGAACCAGCAATGCTGAGACCAAAACCAAGGAACACACGTAGAGCTAAGAGAAATCGAGTAGATTCCGAGGACGAAGAGATGCGAAACTTTGACAGGGTGACAAAGAGGGTTTCGAGGGAAACACGGTGATAACTGTACAAGGATGTCCTTCAGAACCATTAGATGTTGCATCTATAGACCAAGATAGACCACTTGACTGCGCTTTGTGCGTGTCACGCATGTGCACGTCGCGCCACGCGGCAACACGTCGATTTTCCTATGCCCAGAATTCAGGATGTCTTTGGTAAAGCCTCATCAACCCATATTGAGGTGACTGTTTCCAATTGATCGCCCACTGCAGCGAAAAATCCACTCAAATTTGCTCAGGTGAATGGAATTCGCTTCTCCGTCCAAGGAAAAAAGGTTCGACCAGCAGTCATTAAATCAGACTGAGAAGACGAGGCGGGTCTCTACGACGATTTTTCCAAACTTTCGTGTTGTGCTCTGTCTTCGCGAGTCGCTCGAGGAAAGGCCAAGGCTTACAGTATATATATTGCATCCGATAACAAGCTTACAGCTTAGTACCAAAGGCGCGCGCAGATATTTGCTGAAATTCGCCGGATTTTATAAACTTGTCAAGCTCTATCTTCCAATGTGCATATGTAGCTCAAAAATCATTATTGCACTTAGATTCTTCTTGCATTGGGTTGGAATTGCAAAATACTAAGTCCTGAGTGAAACATCCATGGTGGTAGTGTATGTGGTTGAAAAGTTAGGACAGTTTGGGTCTTTCGACACCAGAACATGAAACTCTCAATGAATTTAGCAGACACAGCAACCAAAATGGACATATGATATTTCAGGTATGTACCTGAGGGCACACCGGAAGGAATTTGAGAAAACGGGGCTCAAAAA
>MU823665.1:0-29006 GCA_027921425.1 Lentinula novae-zelandiae | reverse complement strand
AGATGTTCCCACAGTTGAGAAGAAGGGAAATGAGAATAGCGCTGGTGAGGAGTGACGTGAGTGTCGGTGGGTGTTTTAAGCGCCAGCGGGAGCGGCATTCTCACAGGCGGGACTGGGCGGCATTCGGGATTTGTCGGATAACTTCGGGCTCGGACCTGTCGGGTTCAGCCTCTACAACGAGATCAAGTGACTGGTCTATTAGTGTGGCTGGACTCCTTCCTATAATAGTTATAGCTAACAATATTGACCTATTTAATGGCAATGTAAGGAAATTGAGATATTTGATTGATAGATCAATGCCATAACCACCCCTGCTTGGCATTTATATATAAGTCAGGAGGTGTGATGACGAGGTGTCGCTTGTTATGTGCTCTACCGTATTGCGCCGCTTTTCCAAATGTAGCATAGCAACATTAGCGGTCCAGGCTTCTCCCTAATGCACACTTCTCTGTCAATCATACATTGACTGTCGGCCATTTTTCACTTGGCCCTCCTGCGTGTAGATATATTCTCAGCCAATTAATAGCTTCTTTGATGATCTGCACCTATACTTCTGTGCCTCAAGAACTTCCCTGCTGATGGAAGAGGGAATTGTATGCCCCTTGGTACTGAAAGGCTGCAAGAGATCAAGTCCCTCTGAGTGCACCGAGGAAATGAACCAGCATGGTCCTTGAGCCAGATACTCCAAGGCTTCATGTCATTGTCTGAAGCAGTAAAGAATCTCCCGCCATTGAGGCCTGCCCATTCATATGCAGTAAGATTGGATTCTTTACTTACTTTGCAACTTCCGCTGAGACCTTGAAGCCAAGGCAAACCAATGCAACTCGTCAGGGACTTCAAACTCGGAGTACGTCTATGCCAACAATTCGATTCGCTGAAAAGAGCAAAACAATGGGCCAAGATGAACACCATGCCCCATCTGTGCTGTTGCCGCCTGGGCGAGTCGGAAAGGTCAATAGACATTGGCCTGCACTTTGAACTGTACTGACCCCCTGTAGATATATACAGAGCATCTTTCACTCCGTCTGGAGCAGCATGCAGAGCTGAACAAGATTTACGAGTCTGCTCAAGCCATTAGCATTGAATTTTCTGTTGACGATCCTGGTTCACAAGAAATGGCACAGGCAAAATTGAGCGAAATAGGACTGGATAGGAATGCACGCAGCGCACTCAAGAGCCGGTGGAATATTCAGTGGTCAAGGACCTGGGCTCGCACAAAGACAAATAATGAATTCAAGCGTAGTTTATTCCAGTGGTCAGCATAATGGAAAGGATTTCTGAATATTGTACTCAGCTTTTGTTTAGTGTTTGTGGATACGATTCCCGAGCTCGACAAAAGCAAGAGGATGCGAAGGATGAGTCTGATCCAGCCAAGTCAACGCCCTGGCAGCGCAAGGTTCCATATCCTCACACTGGCTGTCTTGGACATGTCGAAATTACTGAGCGCATTGAAGATGGGGGTATCGTACGTGTTGCAGGCCTGTGGGATCACAACGAAGGTTGCAAGAAGGCGGTGTTGGAGAGATTTCCTGCTATTCCCCTTCATGAACACATCTATCAGGTTGCTTTGGAGCAACTTGCAAGTAGAGCTAGGTGAGTCACTTTATGCTGCTCTGTATTGCAGTTGCTTGAACTTACTTGTACAGCTTGACTGCTGTTCAGGAACGAAACCAGCAGATGTATAATGCAAGGTTATACCACAAAATGAAGGAATGGGACCCGAAGACTGCGAATATACGCTACGTTATCCTTCCCTCCGACAATGTTACACTGTATCAAAAAATGAATCGCCAAACACTCAATGTTGATATGACTACACTCCCTGAGTACAACATTCACAATTGGCTGGATCCACAGTCCAAGGAGTACAACACAACAATTGCCAAAGCTGTCTTTCACTACCATGCACGAGCAAATATGAATGAACGTTTCAAGATCTGTATCTCAACGAAAGAGATGGACGAAGCTGCCAACAAATACGCCCATCACTCTCAGCTCATTCTTGATGGTACATTTGGCATCTGTAGCTCCCATCTTCTCTTATTTATTGCAATGGCTGTGGATGAAGATCGGAAAGGAGTTCCGATAGCTTTTTTTTTTTTGTTTTCTGCCCCGACAGGAAATCAAGTGACCCAGGCTGGATACAATACCGAAATCCTACAAGAGCTATTAGACCACTGGAAGACCCATCTTGTCAGGAAGTATGGCACGTTCAATCCCTATACGTGTATTACAGAACGCGGAGCTCTTCTCCAGGTTTGGAATAAGATCACCCTTCTTATATGTCGGTTCCATCTCCGACAGTGCTGGACAAACCATCGGAAAAAGGTACTCACTGGTAGCCAAGGTGATTACTGGCCGAACTTTGATCTCTTACATCCATCTGCTACGATATTCCCACAGTTTCAAACCAAGAGAACGTACTAAAAAGATAGGATATGACTCAAGTAGTAGGCAATAAAACGAAAAATCTCAACCGAAAAGAAAGCCTAAGGTATAGGGCCAACTGCTATATACCAACACCACTACGAAATGTCGTGACAATCGATGCTGAGTAGTGCCGGAACTTTGAGACGAGGAACCCCGAATAAGACAAGACCAGAATCGGTAAATGAAACACTAGAGCCAACAGAAACTGACAATACACCAACAGTGACAGCTACAAAAGAACAGATAGCCAGGGAATATCTCACCAGCAAAGCAGCCATCATGGGCATGAACGCGCTATTAACCAAGGAAGACATATTTGATGCCATGCTACGGGCTACCAGGCTGCCCAAGAAGGAATTAGATGTCATACTCAAAACGGTGGAGCATGGGATCATGCTATTGAGGGATATTGATGAGAAGAGAAACCAACGAGAACTACTAGGAGAAATAAAAGGCGCAGTTGAGTCTTCATTTGCAAAACTAGACATAGAAAAACAATTACAGCACCAGCTCACACAGATCAGAAATGAATTCAACGAAAGGCTAGACTCCATCGCGGCCAACATCAATGGAACAGAGGAGAAGATAGACTCTATTGCTAAGAAGAGCCAATCAGCTACACCCGAAGCCTCCTACGCTGACATCACACGAACGAATGGTAAAAGAACAATGGCCCCGACACAGGCCATGACGCGACAGAGAATGCGCGCTCACGTTGAAGTAAAACGCCGACAAATTCTTATCCTGAATGCAGGAAATGAGGCGGGGAAGGAAATTACTAGCAAAAACCCGGGAGAGATGCTAGAATACCTAAATAACATGCTAATCAAGATGGGCGCCCTGAACAAGGGCACTTTTGTCTCTGCAACGAAACTAAAGAATACTGACAATCTCCTTACAGAAGTTGTCATGAAGTACGTAGCCCCTATCATTTTCCTTTTCTCACTGTCTCTATGCCCTTGTTTGTATGATACATCACTCCATCACTTTCACGTCCCACCATTGTCGAACCCTCATCGATTACTGATCCACCTGACCCCCTTCTTCTTTTACTGGTTTCCGCCACCTTCTTTGTTCTTAAACTGTACAGTATTACATTGTCAGTTCTCGCAGACCGGATTGTGTATATAAAGACAGCCCCCACTACCTGGTCCCTTATCTTGACCTCTCTGTCATTATCTTGGGACCAGGTACGTGCTTACTTACTAGTACCTACAACTACGATACTAATACAACTCTGTCATTATCTTGGGACCAGTCCGTCTCTACTCCGCTCAGTCGCTCCGCATTACTGCTTGATCAGTCGCTCCGCATTACTGCTTGATCAGTCGCTCCGCATTACTGCTTGATCAGTCGCTCTGCATTACTGCTTGATCAGTCGCTCTGCATTACTGCTTGATCAGTCGCTCCGCATTACTGCTTGATCAGTCGCTCCGCCTCCCTGCTCTAGTCACCCTGCCGCTGTCGCTTTGTGACAGAAGTGAGCTCGCCCGAGCTAGCAGACTGGATCCATAGAGTTGAACAGATGATACAATTTACGACCCTATCTGGCCAAGCGCTAATGATCGCCAACAAGGAATACGAAATCATACTACACTTTGTCCCAATAACTTTCGGCGCAGATGATGTATTCGAGCTACAACGACTAGAGGACATCAACAATCTTCCGACCTGCTCTATCACACGAGCGAAGTGGGCCAAAGCAGTGCAGAGACGAACGGAAGGACAACGCGTTGCAAGTCTCCTTTTGTACCTCAATAACGCAAATGCGGCAAATCAACTACTACTATCTGGCGTAGTCATAAGCAATAAAAGAGTTGAAGCCGAGAAGACAGTCAAAGAAGAGAAAAGGTGTTACAAATGTCAGAGATTCGGACACATAGCAGGACAATGTACCGAAGAAGTTGAAAATATCTGTGGTAAGTGCGGAGAACATCACAGCACTGCTAACTGCTCCTCTGAAAGGAGATACTGCATCAACTGCAAAACCGATGAACACGCCAGCCTAGACCGCAAGTGTCCGATCTTTCGACAAAAATGTGAGTCACTTAACAAGCGCTCCCCAACCAATCTACTGCCATTCTTCCCGAGCGACGAGGAGTGGACCTGGGTCGAAGAACCAGACAACGCACCTAGGATGGGACCACCACCGAAAATCACCTTTCGTCAGGATCGACATCGACAACGCCAAACGCAACTCACCGGCTGGCAGCAGAGCAACCAACCCAACGTAAATACGCTCCCACTAGGTGGCCCTCTGCGATGGGGATCACAAGACCCTACAGGATCGCAAAACAAAATAGCAGATACAAGTGACAAAAACCAGGGAAGTTTATGTTAGAAACAGAACACTATACTGACAAAGTAAAAATTATACAGATGAACCTACACAAACTGAAAACAGCCACACGCGACCTAATCAATGAACCCGAGAATGCGAATGCACTATCCAAGACTCACGACTTTGTCTGCATACAGGAGCCTTGGACAGATAGGGTAGGAAACGCACGAAAAGGCTTGCGATGGCACATTATCTACCCCTTGTCAAGACTCAGCATGGAGAGCGGAGTGTTATTGCGAAGCATAATCCTCATCAACCGAAAAATCTCCAGCAACGTCTGGCGACAGATTGACATCCCGGGTACGAATGATATCACAGCAATACTTCTAACTGGCCCCTTTGGAAAGCTAGGGATTTTCAACATCTACAATGATGGTAAACACTCAATCACGCTAACAATTTTAAGACACGCAATGGACGCACTCCGCTGAGCCATTCAACCTGACAACGATCTTCACGTCATATGGTGCGGCGACTTCAATCGTCACCACCCAATGTGGGATGACCCAGCGAACCACCATCTTTTCACTCCCATCGCCATGGAAGAAGCTGAGAAACTGATACATCTAACTTATACTCAGGGGCTCGAGATGATACTCCCTCCGACAATCCCCACATACAGGGTAGCATCCACCGGGATTTGGACTAGGCCAGATAACATCTTTCTATCAGAAGCTACAGCACAAGCATTAGTCTCCTGCGATGTAATGCCGGAAGCGATGACCAACGGTGCGGATCACATTCCTATCTCCACGATACTAAGTCTCTCCCTCCTACAAGTGCAACCCTCCCCCAGAAGAAACTTCAGAACCACAAATTGGGAAACCTTCAACGAGCACTTCACAGAGGAGCTCGAGAAGATCCCTCCGCCATAGGAGATAACCACGCAACAACTACTGAACACGGCGGTACAGGACATTACAAGAACGATACAACTAGCCATCGAAAAAGCAATTCCACTTAGCCAGCCATACCCAGCTTCAAAAAGGTGGTGGACGAGCGAACTCTCCGAGATGAAGAAGGCCCTCAACTGGCTAAGTGCAAAATCCTATAAATTCAGAGCAATACCTGATGATGAGTCACACAGAGAACTCAGAGAACTACGGACCCAGTACAAGGCCCTGATCTTCAAGGAGAAGGAAGAACACTGGAAGGATTTCCTGGACAACGTCGATACAGATTCTATATTCACAGCAGCCAAATATGCCGCTACCCCCAACATAGATCAGGACACAACAACGGTCATCTCGGAACTGAAGGCCCTCGATGAAAACGGAGCAGTAAGGCAGATAGCGAGCACAAATGAGGAAAAAGCAGCCCTACTGGCTGAAACTTTCTTTCCTCCTGCACCGAGAAATTACTCATTAAACCGCAATCCCTGCAGGGACCAACTTCCAAGCCCACCACCAATCACTCAACAATGGATCATCGATGTACTTCAGCGACTGAAACCGTACAAGGCCCCAGGACCAGATGGAATACTGAATATCATCCTCAAAAAATGCACGGGAACGCTGGCGCCATACCTATGCGAAATATACAACGCCATAGGATACCTGAAAGCATACCCAAAAGAGTGGTTAAACTCCACTACGGTGGTGATCCGAAAGCCCGCAAGGAAGTCCTACTCCCTACCTAAATTGTATCGTCCAATTGCGCTGATTAACATGTTAGCCAAAGGTTACACCTCAATTATAGCGGAGGACATCACCTTCCTTGCTACACAGCACGACCTTCTCCCAGACACCCAGTTCGGAGGTCGACCGTGTCGAATGACAACAGATGGCATACACATGGTTATAGACAAAATCAAAAATGCATGGCGCAATAAAAGAGAGGCCTCCATGTTATCCTTAGACATCGAAGGAGCCTTCCCAAACGCGGTCACTCAACGACTGCTATACAACTTGCGAAAACGACGTATCCCGGAATGACTGGTGCAGGCAGTGTCCCTCTCTCTCAAAGGACGCGTAACTCAACTCAAATTTGGTGACTTCACTTCTGCCCCTATCTCACTTACTAACGGCATTGGACAAGGGGACCTGCTGTCGATGATAGCCTACCTCTTTTACAATGCTGACTTCTTTGATATCGCGTTCAAGTCGCAACGGCAGGGCCTCTCAGTCGGCTTCGTCGACGATAAGAACATACTTGTGGAAGGAAAAAGCCTAACGGATAATGTGGGGATGCTTGAATCTTTCATGAACAAACCAAGAGGAGGCTTCTCATGGGCAACGAAACATAACTCCTCCTTTGAACTCTCAAAACTCATACTCACTCACTTCCCCAGGCCCAAAACCAAACAGGAGGCACCACCACCAACCCTAGTCCTACAAGGAACTGTAGTTACAGAGAAAACTGAAGTCCGAATGCTCGGAATAACCCTCGACTCAAACCTGAAATGGAATGAGCAAGCGGCACAAGCTGCTGCCAAGGCATCGAGCATTGCCTCAGCATTCTGGAAGCTAAGTCGACCATCTACTGGAGTCTCCCTAAAAATGATGCGCAAACTTTATTTAACAGTGGTTATCCCCAAAATGACATATGGACTGGACGTTTGGTACACCCCCCCGCACCGGCCTGAAGGGGCAAAGAACCGCAGAGGATCATTAAAAGCACTACGAAACTTCACGCATATACAGTGAATGGTAACCATCACAACAGCGGGCGCAATGAGGTCATCCCCAACAGATCTCCTCGACATTCACACAAATTTGCTCCCCATGGACCTTATGTTGGAAAAAATATGTCACCGGGCCATCCTACGGATCTACACCCTCCCAGATGAGAACCCAGTAGTTAAAATCGCTCAAGCTGCCTTCCAGCAACGACGGATAGAGAAGATGGCACCCCCGCTGCGACTTCTCCTGAGAATATTTGGTCTTCCATCACCAGCTACAGTCGAAACGATAACCCCTCCCCAACGCACTGCCCAGTGGACATCCCCAGTCGAAACTAGGATCTTGAAGAAAGATGACACATCTCGATCACTGGAAGAGGACTTGGCCACATACAAAATCTTTTCGGATGGCTCAGGGTATGGAGGAATGACAGGCACGGCAGCGGTACTGTACAAGAATGGTCAACCACTCACTGATGCAGTCCTCCGATACCAGCTAGGACCCATAACGGAACACACAACTTATGACGCAGAAGGAGTAGGCATACTGCTGGGACTACAACTAATAGATAGGTACGTGAACGAACCTAATCACCTAAGTTCATTAATCTGCCTTGATGGCCGCTCAGCCATAGAAGCCCTGGAAAGTTGCCTCCCAAAATCTGGCCAGAACATAATCAAAGCGACACTACGAACAGCGAAACGGATGGCCAAGGCAAACAGCACAGAAAAGATATCCACAATAGCATGGATACCAGGACACTGCGGAATCGAGGGTAATGAGCGAGCTGACAGAGAGGCGAACAAAGCAGCAGAAGGAAACACCAGTGCAAAGGCAAACCTCCCTGCGTACCTGAGGAATGGAAACCTACCTGCCATGGCATCAGCAATACGGCAACACTTCCACAACAGTCTGAAAACAAGATGGGCGCACCGATTCTCCAAATCACCGCGACTCGGGAAGTTTACTATCATTGACCCAAGAGGAACTAACTCAAAGTTTGCAGAAAATACAGGGGAGCTGCGACGAAAGCAAACAAGCATCCTGTTCCAACTGCGAACAGGACATGTGCCCCTAAACTCGCACCTCCACAGGATCGGAAAGGCCGACAGCCCGAACTGCCCACACTGCAACACCGCAGGGAGGACAACCATAGAAACCGTAAAACACTACATTACTGAATGCCCCGCCTACAGAAAGGAACGATTCCGCCTACGACAAAAGCTGGGAAGACAAACCCGGTCACTCCAATACCTCTTATCAGACAAAAGAAGCATTCCACACTTGCTACGATATGTAGGGGGGACAAAACGATTCGAAAAAATCTTCGGGGACGTGACACCAGCAGACACAAACAACTCACCCACAACCACTCGAGCCTAACAACGAACAAATACCCTCGCTTGGCATGCGCACAGAATAGATCAGGGATTACAACTGCAGTCAAAGACAGCGCTACTAACCACAAAAGATAAGCCAACACTACAACCTACACCTATCCCACTCTATTCCCTATGCCACCGATTGTTTCGTTGGCTCCATTGAGCCCATCGCTGATTACAAACATCTCCTGTGTATTACAAATATGTACAGCTTAATTCCTCCAGCCCTAGGCAAAGGTAGATGACAAAAACAACTCTAGGACGAGTTGGACCAGAGGGGGATATAGATCCGTCTGTGGGGCTTTCGTACCTGGAGGAACTAGAGCAGGCCAGGGGCCATATAGATAGTCTATGCACATCATGAGGTCCGCCTCCGCGCGCAATAAAATGATGTTAAATAAATAAAAAAAAGGTGATTACTGGAAAAATCATGTGCGGGAGCATCTCCAGAGCATCGAGGTTCGGTAAGTACTTATTTTGTCTGTGAGATATAAACTTCTCAAATATACATGTAGCCTTATTGCTACTGTTGAACATTCCGCCGCTATCAACCATCTATCACAGTCCAGGGTATATCTCGCCGGGTTAGGTGCTAACCCTGAAGCAAAGTCTGCCTTGAAAGGCGGTCTATCGCACCTTGACTACCTCAATAAACACTGGATGTCGGTACCCATGTAGCAAAGCTGGTCAGAGTGGGGCCGTGTCACTGCCTCTGTTCTCCTGAATGTTACTGTTGAGGACGTCATTCCCACTACAAATCATCTTGAATCCTTCAATGCTATCCTGAAGCGCAAATACATATGATCCTGGCTACATTCAGGACATCATTTGCATTTTGACGTACTCATTATGCTCCTGATTACACAAATTCTCCCTGACATTTTCAAACGGCGGTTATCTCGCAAGAACCATAGGCTTTGGGTTATCCAACGTTTTAAGGATGCTGCCGGAGGAATTGACTTGCAGGAGTTGCAAGAAAACCTTCAGGCTCACAAGTTAAAGCTGGAGGCACAAGCCTGTTGAGTCTGCTGGTGGGCAGATGACGAGAAGCGACAGACACTTGGTGAGGGGCTGATATTGACTATCTCGATATCAATGCCTCTAAGTTTGAAGCTGCTCACGGAGCGCACACGGGGAAGCCAGGGAAAAAGGCAGACATGGGAACCAAGTCTGACAGGGAGAAGCAGTACACAGTGGCTGAGTTTATCGATATGGGCTTTGAACACATTCAATGGGATGGAGTGTATGTCTTTTTTACTTATTTCTTGAACCATCTGACCCAAACTATATTTCAGTACCCCCATTCCCATCGTTGACTGCTGCGGACGAATTATTGCCATTCTGGTGGGACAACCGGGCAGAGATTACCCAGAAGAACTTCAGGAGGCATTTGGGATCATGCAGAAAGAGGGAGAAAACGCAGGGCTTTCGAGTAAGGCTACGGATGGGCCTCATAAACGTGGTGCTTTTCCAGCCTACAATTGAGGTGTTACAATGGGCATGAGTAACACACATCCGGTTGTTCTGAATCCCAGGTCCATGACACAGGTCTTGAATCGCCTCGTGGGTCACTCTGCTTTCCAACGGATGGCCAGGTATCAGAACGGTATGTATATGGCAGTTTTTCATGTTACACTACTAATGATTTGACGGTTCCCCTGTACTTGTAGCTGCATTCGGGCTTTGGGCTCCACACGTATATGCAGAATATAAGAAGGTCTACAACACCATACACTCGAACTTGGAGCTCCCCAAGAACTTTCCCGGCATAGTTTTCACTGCGGCTGCTTTCAACTTCGGCGGCGATGTCTGGACCTTCAAACACCGCGACTCCCTCAACTGGGCATTCGGATGGTGTGCAATTACGGCGCTAGGCGATTTTGACGCCACTCGTAGTGCCCAAATCATCCTGTGGGAGCTGAAACTCGTAGTTGATTTCCTTCATGCTGCTACCATACTCCTTCCCTCCGCCGTTATCACGCATTCAAACACTCCCGTTGCATATGGAGATGTTCGGACATCCTTCACTCAATATACTGCAGGTGCTATCTTTTGCTGGGTTGAGAACGGATGCCGTACAGAGGAAGTGTTTGAAAAGGAGGATCCCGAGGGTCACACTAAGATGCAGGGGGGTAAATCGACAGCATACATTCGTCGTTTAGAGAACTTTTCTACAGTAGATGAGCTTTTAGCTAAAGTGTGACTGACTCCCTTCTATATAAACAAACCGATTCTCATAATGGCTTTTAATTTCAAATATTTACAATAAAAACATAAGACGTTTGAGGAGAGGTAACAGATAATCTACAGCATATAAATAGAAGTAATGGAGAGATTATCTGCAAAGCAGGAGGAACAGACAAATGTGGTACATAGTACGATCTCAGGTATAAAGCCATAGCCAGCTCAAAATATGCCAAGGCAGAGTTCTTTGTGAAGGTCAGCATCAATCTCTTGACTACAATCTGCGCAGGTTTTGATGTCTAATGGCTGATTAATGAGTGCCCCAAAAAATATTGTATGAGACTTACAATCCATGTCAATGGGATCCTCTTTGCTAGAGCCTACAGGAACTATATCTGTTAGCTTTGTACTGAGGTCGACTACTCTATTTGCTTACCCGTTGCAAAAAATGCGGGTTCAGAAGGTCCAATCATTTGATTATCGGGCCCAACTCCAGCCCCTTTGAAAGCTTTGAGCTTGAGTCGCAATTCTGGGAATGAATCGTGTTCAAAATCCAGCTAGTAGACATCTAAAGCCTCATCTACCTTGCTGATTGAGCCGCAGCTCATGACATTCGAGCTCTTCCATGCCTGTATTCAAAATAAGGAAATGAACGATTTGATACCAGAGAAAGACCTACGGGTTCGGGGGTTAAAAATTGCACCTCGGAGTTGCTTGATCAGGATTTCAATATCTATAGAGGTGAGCGAAAATGTTCCCTGAGACTGCTCTGAACCATTCATCAATGCACAATGTCTGGGGCAAACTTTTTCTATAAACTCACTAGTTTTGTCATATATAACTGCGCCTTTCGGTCCAACCATGGCATCACAAAGTTCGGTGAAGAAAGATACAATTTCTGGGGGTGACTGAGCAATCTAGGATGACCCCATAAAGCATTTACATACCGTCATCACTGGCCTCTGGCAAAATGCAACCATTGTCTTCAAACAGTGGTAATAAAAAGTAGGACCCTGGTGGATAGTCAATTGAGGGTGAGTCGAGCTTGACTGGAAAGGGTGCAGGAACGGAGGAAGGGGCAATTTGTGTTTGGATCTTCTTGAATCGTTTCGTGGATGTATCTGGAAGTTTGGTTGAGGAGGAAGGCCGCTTCCGAGACTGAGGCGGAGATGGATAAGATTCCATCTGGTGGGAGGCTTTCGAGTGATGTATATGTCATTCAATTTGACTATAAAGCATGAGAATGAAGCAATAGATGAATGAAATTGATGTACCATATAGTCCACATCGGTGATTGATTTGCTTGGGGCAACGTATGAAGGCACATCCACGGTGCTCATTAGCGCTGTTCAGCCCGATGTACCAAGCCTCACAGATCATTCCATGGGCACAGCGAAAGAAGAATTCGCCTTTGTTATGAAGCTTGATGACCTTGCTAGGGTGCATTGGAAGCCCGCTCACAAATGGGCTAGAATACAATCAGATAGAGAAAATGAAAGAATTCAGAACATACTATAGGATATCAATGGGATTAGATTTCTCGTCGTAGACACTAATGAAGTTATCGGGTTCGGTCATTGTGAATAATGCCAGGAAGGTAGGAGGGAGCAGAAGCGAGGAAGAGAGGTCGGATGTATAAAATCGTGCTTTTTAGAGATGCTCTAAGATCCCAGTCAGTTTATGAGCCTTGGACAGACCTCTGACATTTGACGGACAGTTCACAAGTTAGTGAAATATTGAGAAGAGAAGCGGGGCAAATCAAGGCCCGAGAAATAGAAAGGATCTGCGCGCGCACGTCCAAACCAAATTTGGGATAGAGGCGCGCAAAGGCGGGACAGGTTATCTTATCGTAACTACAATATCTAATCGAACAGGGCATGTGACGATCTCGCTTACATGAAATCGCGTAATTCGTTGGGCGGCCTCGAAAATCACTCTCCCGTAGCGAAAATGTGAACCTTGCTCCTACACCATGATGTCAATGTCTCAAAATGATCTTGCATATCCTCTCCCACTACCTATCTTAGCCGATGCTGAACTAGCTGCTCATGCTTGGGACGAAGAAGAACTTTGCCTACACAGCGTTGGTCCATTGCAGGGTATGGAACTTCCTTATATCGGGACCATCTTCGACATTCGCCTTCGTCGCTGGTACAGCATCATCGCCCACCATGAATATCCACCTGAATACCCCGACGATCCGGACTGTATATTCGATGACCCGTATTGGCTCTCAGTGCTCCGGCAAAGTGGTCATCGTGGTCGTGACGATTTCAACGAGATTCGAGTGAATGATATAGATGGGTCGTTGACATACTGCTTGAACCCGATACATTCTAGTGGTATTCCAATCTATGGACTTCAACCTCCACCCCTCGCTTCGTATATTCCATCAATTCCCTCCCATGATCTGAAGCAGAGGCAATACCTCTTTCGTTCTACGGAAACATGCTCAGTGCCCTCGCGTGGCTGGCAAGGAGTCGTTTTCAAGCAAATCCTTCAAGGTCGTGGAGAGGTTACTCGTTTCAATAGAGAAATCACCCTGCTACACCTTCTTCGTGAAAGCGAATACTTTCTTCCATTGTTAGCCTGTGTTGTGGACACAACCGATCGAATGCGAGGCTTCCTCGTTCCTTTTGGAGGTACTCCTTTGGATAAATTACCGACCGTTCGATGGAAGATGTTCTTGAATGTATTGCAAGGGTTGATAGCAATTCATTCAATACCTGCTCATGCACTCGAAACATTGAAAACAGCGGAAGACTTGGAACTTGTTGAGCATGGGGATATCTGTGCTCGGAATGTGCTTGTGGATGAATCGGGAAAGGTACATTTGATAGATGTTGGGAGTAGGACGGTGGATTATCAGGGAGATCGGAGGGCATTCGTTGAAATGATGGTTGAGTTGAGGTTAAAAGCAGAAACAGAGCAAGACGAAACAATGATCGACCGTATGTTGAAGTTACTTGAAGGCACGCTGGCTCTCCAAGATATTATCACGTCTTTGAAAAACTAAGGCGTGTAATGGCGTGAACATACAGTACGATCACTCCTGACACGCATAAGGATAAGTATATGCTGCCATCAGAATAAGTATACACGCAGGCTGTCATAAGAACAGTCGATACTAAAAAGAGATAACGTCTAGATATGAGCGGCTGGAATACTCTATATGGAAGATTGATACACACACCAATTTGCCAAAGACGACCAAGTGCGAAAATTCTTCGAGTGTCATTCTACTTCCCATAGCAGTCGTGCAGGAAGTCCCTTTCATCTTGAGGATTTCGTCAATCTCAAGGGCCACAAGGGAACACATATCGACTTTCTCGGGGGGACTTTGAATACTGTTAAAATCGTGTTGTCACCCCCAATACCATCCTTTGGTTCCCACTTGGTATCAAACTGGTATACGCGAGCGTCGTGTGAGCTAGTAGTTCCAAAACTCTAATTCAAGTTGGTGCTTATCTACCCATCGGCGCTGGCAAGGTGTTTGTGGAAGAGAGACAGCCTGGAACTTTCCAGAACATTGTGTGAAGCGAATGTTGGAGTCGTGGTGGTTTACATACTTTTTTTTCTGAGGCGGGACCGGGGAATGCCATCTGATGCTCTTCCTGCCGTTTTCGGATCTAGACTTAATTTTGATGGCTTCTTCTGTACGACGCGATCGGCCTCCCCTCAGCTGACCGTCACTTCCGGATTCCAATGGCCCCCACATATAAAAGAGCACTCAAAGGCAAATTAACTTTCCTCAACCCGCTTTTAGATTTTCATCATGGTTCGCACCAATGCACTGGCTCTGATTATTGGCCTAGTTGGCGTCGCCAGTGTATCAGCTCATCAGGAGCCCAAGACCAACGCAGAGATTGAGACACAGAGGGCGTTACAAAGAGCTGCTTACTACGTGCGTCGTATTGACAGGTCACATCTATCATCATGATTTACCTTTTCTATAGTGCGCTCCCGCTGTAGGAGAATTTACAGCTGCTCGTAAACGTGCATGGCAACAACAGGTCCTGTCTGGTCTACCGCTCAACCAGGCAGCTTTTGCTCCTGCGTCTATTCCGAGCGCTGGAAATCCTTCATTACCCACAAACGAAGACCTTTTCAATTCAGGGGCCTATGCTTCCGGCTCTCAAACAACTCCGCAAGGGAAGCAGGAAATACTAGCTTGCGATGTCATCGAAGAAGAAACAGAAATGCAGAATAATAGCTGTGTTTTAAGTGAGCATTCCCCTCTCCCTTTTGATCTGGAGCTTTACGTTGCTAATACCACTACTTGCAGCACCTATCGTTACCGAGGGTCCTTATTACCATAATTCCGGGCATCCTATCCGTCAGAACATCGCTGAGTATCAGATCGGTCTTCTTACTTACCTTGACATTGGTGTCATCGACGTCAATACCTGCAAGCCATTACCCAACGTCCTCGTTGACATATGGCAAGCCAATGCAACTGGTCACTACGCAGGGCATCCTGACCCTGCTCCGCATCTCGTCAATGAACAACCACAAGTCGGAGGAAAACGTTCAGGTCTTTTATCTGCCTTTCCCCGTACCAACTTCCACGAACAATGGCTACGGGGCGCTTGGCAAACGGATTCTCGTGGTGTTGCCCGGTTTACTAGTAAGTACTTACTTATATGACTTTGAACGCAGATAACTTCATGTGACTGGTACCGAAGCAATATTCCCTGGGTACTACACTGGCCGTGCCACTCACGTTCATGCCAAGGTCTTCACTAGTTGGACGGAGAATTCTAACGGTACGTTCGATGGTGGAAAGCTTGCCCATGTCGGCCAGTTCTTCTTCGAGGACGACCTCAATATGCAAGTCGACAAGGTCCGGCTTTTTTTTATAAACTATTATGAATCAAAGCTATTGATCACTTTGCAGATGTACCCTTACGTCGAAAACCCTATTCGTGACATCCGCGGGCGTACGCGTAATTGGCGTGATTCGTTAAACATTTTCGAGGACTCGCACGGTCCAGAGGGTGAATACAACCCTATTTTCAAGATGCATTTGCTAGGAGGCGTGATTAATCAAGGACTGGTTGGATTTATTACGATGGTCAGTTCCCTCTAAGTCTGGAACAAGCTCTTTGGAGCTGATTAAATCTGTTATAGGGTATCAATAGGAGCTACGAGATGGACAACTGGTGGAAGGGCTGAAGAGGGATTTCGCTTGGATTGACACTTCATGATGATGATTCTTTGCATGTATATTCACAACGGACATAATAACGGAACATTTCAAAACTTGGATTTCCCTCTAAGCTTTTTGCGCATTTCGCCACTTAATCTATCTTGAATTGCCTAGGTTCCCTCAAAGTAGCCTGCAGGTTGTACAATAGGATCACCAATAAATATACACCTAAAAACAGCACCGAAGCCACCACTGATCCAATCGTTAGTGCCCCGAACCAGAACGACAACTGATACAGCAGCTGCACACTCAGCGAAGATCCCCCGACATTCAGCATGGTCTGAAGCGCGGTGTGCACCACGGTCGTATACGCGAACAACACCAGTGAACTTTTGTACTGATCGGAAAAATACGCAGTGTAGCTTCGATGCAACCGAAAGTACATCAATCGACCACGCCAAATACGATAGATCAAGTTGAGCCTCGATAATCGCAGTTCTCCGTATCTATAACGCTTGTTGACGCTCGCAGTGGATATCCCCAGCAGCTCCTTAGCAAGGATACTCCACTCAATCCATTCCATGTCTGGGGGAAGTAGATTGTGTTGCTGAGCGAGCAAAAAGTCGCTTTCATGCACGACCAACCGGGCATAAGAGCGAAGAAAGCCTCGTGCTGCCAAAGAAAGGCATTCGTGATTCGAGATGTGCTGGAGGTAGTTGTCATAGTCTAGTAAACATATGGGCAAAGGTTTCACGAAAACAACTCGGTCTGTGCAGACGAGATGCATATCAGGATCTTCCGCAATGACGATATTCCGTCTAACCATAAGATGCCAATGTAATGGGTGTATACTCTCGCCCCAACCTGCAATCCAGAGATGCTTGTGAATGTCGTTTAGCCTAGGAACGTAGAGTTCGCGACAGAGAAAATCGTGGATTTTGGTCGTCTCATCCATTGAGATACTCTGACCAAGTAGAAACCGCTGCCAGTGCTTCGGGAAATCAACAGCCCTTTGATCTTTCCTGCTAATAGCCGAGAAAGGTGGATCGTTATTGGGATTGTGGATTTTCTCGTGCATCTTTGGTGCAGCTTGGTCCAGGTTCAGTTAGAGAGCCAAGAAAGAGATGGATAGAAATATAGAAGCAGGTTTCGACGCGTTATGTGGATGCTGTTAAACCCGTCCGAGTTCTGAGAAGGTTACGTAAGCACAAGGAAGATATTAATTTAAATTGCGACACGTTCACTAAGTAGCTGCCATGCTCATTATCGGCATTATCCACCATCCCTCCTTCCTCTTCCATCGATGGAACATTTGGATCCTTTGACCCCGGATTATCCACGAGAATCTTTTCGTGGACGACTTATTAACTATGCCCCAAGTATCTGTATAGTCGCATTCATGTTTTTAGTGCCTTTACCATGGGCCTGTCGATGGTCGTCATTGGCGAGTCAATGGGTCGGCCTATGGGGCTATGCCCTGTTCATCGGAAGTATCTTCTCAGTATCTGGATATCTTGGTTTCGTTTATTGGACGCGTTCGGACCAATTTCCCCCCCTCCGGTAAGTCGTCCCGGCCACCTTTAAAAAAATTCTATCATGTCAGCTGAGATCAATGGCGAACATAAGACCTGTCGACAATATCACAAAGCTATGTCGGACTGCATGCATCTTGTTCAACATCCTGGTCTTCACGGCCTGGGGAAATAGTATAATCGTCCTAGTTACTATCCTGCTTCACCCCAAGGGCGAACAGCAACTGAAGTTCAAACTTATATCGCTCATCTCTTCCATACTGCTTCTGGGGTACCACGAGTATTCGACTTACATGCGCTGTCGTTGGAACTATTATGAGCAAGCAATCATGCGCCAGAACGCGGAGAGGTGACTTTCTGTCCTCTTGGTCCTGTTTATGTGCCGATCTCATATCTTATCCATATAGGTACGGAGAGCCTCTCCTAGTGTCAATTCCAGTCTTCAAACTATGTGGGCATTTCGTTCTTTATACGTCGACCAACAAATATGAGCTGAGGCTGGATCGTGCCACCGGTTTTAGACCATATTTTTTACATCGGCCCTGCCACGATAATGAGATCGACGGAGCTAATACTTCACCCCGCTACCACCTCTTTGTATCCGGATGGACCAACAACAGTCATGAAGATATAGTCCACATATTTGATGAAGCTATCGCAGGCTTTGGGGAATACAATCGAATAACCAACAATTGTCGGACTTTTCTACAATATGGGTGCGCTCATATTGTCGGGACGACCTCGGCATGGCACGAAGATATGCTTATGGTCGAACCTGGTCATTTGTGGCTTTTGGGCCAGATGGCAATCATGATGTATCGTGCGATGTTGAGGGAAGTCTGCCGTTGGATCTGGACTGTCAAGTGGGGACCAGGTGTGTACTTACGAGCACTTTTTATCCCTAATCTATGTTGAAAGCATATAAATCTTAGATTGGGAATCAGCTGTACAGTACCATGGCGTGTTCGTCGATTTGGCTGAAGATGAAATGGGTCAAAGGATTGCTCATATCTTTGATTAAAGTACTGGTACTAGAGGCATTGTGCGATGGATATATTATACATACTAGAAGAAAGGGTTATATAAAGTATAATGCGCATGTAAATACTGTAAGGACCTCAGGTCTGATATCGAAATTAAAATTTACTTCGTGACCTCACTTGATCCATCCATCTTCACAGTTCTTTTCTGGCCTTCTTGAATTCCTGCCGCGACATTCAAACCTCCCACAGTCCTTGCATGCATTGGTACAATACGACCTTCCGCCTTTACCTTTGCAGGTGGTCGAGCCGCATTTTGAACAATGTCGCGGATTACGTTGGCGAGGTCGGGACCCATCCGCTGACGTCGTTGTAGCTGGGATGGGGGTTGAGGTGGAAGAGAGAGACGGCCCGATAGCATCAGAAGAGGAACCAGAGATATGCTGAAAGGTCGGCACACCTGCTAAGTTGGATTGTGGCGAGCTCGAAGGGCCGGTGATAGAAGGATGACCATCTACCCCGTTGTTATCCTCGTTTCGGGGATGAATATGAGGTGTGTTGGCCAAACTCGCGGTCATAGGCTCGTTGCGAGGCCCGGGTGCATGAGCGGCGGCAGCTAAACTTGTATGGGTCTGTCGGTACGGATTATGAATATGCAAATGCGATTGGGGCTGCGTATGCAGGATTTGTTGTTGCCCCTGTTGCTGTTGATCGTGCAAGGCATAGTCTGCGGGATGATAATTGAAGACATGTTTACTGAACGTATTCATAGAGTTGGACGAAGACGAAAGAATTGGCTGTTGGACACGAGGATAAGCGTTAGTAGGACGTGGCACTGTGGTGGGGGAAGACGAGGACGAGGGGGACGAGGTAAGGGGTACATCAATAGCAGGATGCGTTAGAACGGGAGCGGTAGAGTGGGATAATGGTGATAGCCTAGACGATGACAACAATGCGGGGGTTTGCAGCTGTTCGTTGTGACTGGGACCAGCTATCGCAGAGCTGCTAACAATTGAACTCGAAACCGAGTGAGATCGAGATAGCGTTTGAACAGAAGGCGCTGTGTTATGCAAGGCGGTGCTCTCTGACACAATAGACGATAGTGTTTGAGTAGTACCACCAACTGGACCGTACTCATAAGGCTTGAATCGAATGGATGTGGAAGGGTAAGATACGGTAGACGTTTGATTATATGAGCTGAACGACTCGGTCGGCGGATCTGGCTGCTGAGTATCGTTGTCTTCATCGGCAGTGGCAATGTTTGCAGTCCAGGCATCACTATACGCATCCGTGAAGCCCTCGTTGGAATTGGAGGATTTCGAAGGCTCCACCATCTGATGAATGCCCTTCTGAGTATCTCTGATAAGTTTGATGACCATGTCTTTCTTTAATCCACCCCTCACACACCCTAATACTAGATTCCATAAAGTCTTGCTGACGCCTGCAGGCTTCCAGCACCAAATATTCTCGTCGCTTCCTACATCATTGACGTGTACAAGTCTGACAGGAAGCTCGTCTCTGAGTTTTGCCGGAAGTGCACGAAGGATAGAGGGATCAGTTGAAGCAAAACTCTTCCCTTCGTTTTTACAAACATATTCTGCGCCAATTATGTAGAAAGGTCGCTCTACGTCGTAAATCTTCAAAGGACCACGTTTAATTCGGCCCTCGTTGTGCAACGAAGAGGAGCATGATGGACATGATATCCCATTGAATAGAAGTGGTTGGGGATCCCAATAGAAGAAACGATGGTCAGACAAGGTTCGTGCCGATGCTGATGCTGTCAGCGAGAAATACGCGGGCGAAGTGGGCAGCCAAAACGTTTTGAGAATAGAATAAAGCGTTGGCAGATGCTGATTATGTGAGGACGTTGGAGCTAGTGAATTGAGATGAGATTTAAAGGCTTCTTCTGCGGTTGGACCTGACGATGCAGGAGGCGGTAATACGGAAAGTGCGACGACGAGCGAGGACAGGAATGAATCTGGTTCGTTTTGCAAAGATTTTCTCCAGTCATCGTCGAGTTGGATGACAACTCGTTTGGGCCGGATACTCACCGACCCAGAAGGAAGTCCATCCCTGCGAGGTCGGCCCACAGGCCTCTTATGAGAGACTATTCTTTCCTTAACTTTCTTTCCAGTGCCTTTCGGGCGTCCGGGTCTTCGTTTCTTGTTCTTCGCGTCATCCAGATACGAATCCGGTGTGGTTATATTCATAAATCAACTGTGGATTCAGGATAATAAGCGCCATGAAGGTGTTTGAATAAAACAAAATTGCTAGGTAGGTGCTACTATGTATGGTAATGCATGAGATAGCAGCATATCACGATTTACTCACTTTTTGAATCTATCCTATCGAGGATCCTTCCATACAAATTTTGTTGAATAATTGAAGCCAAAATTAGTGTAGAGAGGCGCCTGAGCGAAAGAGTCTCGAGGTTGCTCGTTGGAAGGCAAGCGAAAAGTTCACATCGGTCGACAGTTAACCCGTCTGAGATTTCCTTTCAAGGCGCGTGGGAAGGCGCTTTGCGGGCGCCAATGACGAAGTTAAGTGGGGTCGTGCTTAGCGCTTTTTCAACAATCATCGACATCCTGCATTCTTGCCTACATTACAAAGTATGATACAAGTTTTGATGCTTTTCGGTGAGCTATGGAGATGGTGATTGAAAGAATAGGTACTCCTAGGTACTCCTAGATATGGAATCCCAAGCGATTGCAACTCGAAGGGCTCATGGTAGGGCTCGTCTGCAAATGTTCTAGCGGAACATTTCCAAGGCATTATCATTGATTGAAAAGCTCTAGGTAAACGCGGGTCAGCTCGGTTTGTAGATGCTTGTAGCATTACTCGCGTACCTTCAACTCAACCTTGAACAGTTGTGCAAGCTGATTGCACAACTCTTTTGCCTGGCTCTCGATCTTTGCATCAAGATGCCTGGTCCCAATTCTCTCTAGAAATGTGATGATACTTCGCAAGATTCTGCATTGACGTTTGAAGTGCAATTAATCAACGTCGTATGCGAAAGAAACGGAAGGTCATACTTGTTGAGTTCACGTTCATCGCATCGTACAAGAATCTCCATTTGGTTGGACCGCAAGCACCTCGTTGGGCTGCTGATAGCCCTCAAAAAAAATTGGACTTTGACAGCAGCGTCGAGTAGCAGAGTTGCAACGTTCAGGTAATACAAACCGCCCTTGTCTGGGTCAACTGCCCAAGGAGCATTAGGATAGCACAATCCGAGTCGCTATTAACAGAGAGTCCTCTAGTCAGCATATGTCTGTAGTTGGTTCAAAGCCTCTACATGATACTTGCCTTATTCAACTCCAGGCAGACAAGTCCCAGTCGTGCAGTCTCGATGTTGGGAAGAGAAGCAAGAACTGCCTCTGTATTTCTGTAATTTCGTTCCTCTCTGCTAGCCATGGTGGTTTTTGACCCTGCGTATTAAAAGTGCAAAATGGTGAGTGAAGATGTCCTTTTTATACTTCGCAGTTGACTGTCATTTTGAGCTTCAACAAGAAACACAATTTGTTGTTCAGCTCCGCTGATCATGGCTCTGCTATGGCCACAAAACAGTAAACCTGCTATCACTACAGTGATCAAGCGCTCGTACTTACATCGAAGCGCCTACACTTATCCGAGCTCCACGCGGATTCGGATGTGTCAGATGTCAAAGCGACTAATATCTGTCTTTTTTGTTCTGCGAAACCCTTTGCTCCAATATGGTCTTGCCACCGAGAGACAACAAAGTATGAACAGGTATATTGGAAATCACAATGCAGAGGACGCTGTGTAGCGTATGACGAAGCGGATGCAGCCAGAAAACATTTCAAAACTAAATCGGAGGAGTAAAACCCTCGGCCTTCTCAGCGCTTATGGCTTCGGAAGAACCCGTTGAGTAAGTACCTCATGGTAGAAATTGTTTCTGTCTCCTCTATAGAATCTTCTTCCTTGTACTCCTCGTGAATAATTGAGTGGATGTGTTTTGAGCCATGATATTAGACGCTACCACAGTACCGCCGGTGTTGGTGGTTGAGGTGCAACGATAATGAACTGTATAATTCCTAGAGCCAAAAGTCTCGTACTAGTAATTATCCAATGTTGTGCACAGGAAACCTATGCAGTGACAGGCTTATTTGTGAACAACGGCTCCTATTCCAAGCCGTCTACGGAACAAATTCACGATGTGATGTATAGCCTGAATCAAGAAAAAAAAAGATCCAGAAGGTACTGTAAACTATTAAAGAGTTCCACATATATAAGTTTTGCTATTTGGATTTTTTATTCGTTGGCTTCGAATTCAGCTTAAGCACAGGAATGTTTTCCTCAGAAGGGAAGATTCTGAAAGACATCCTCTCCTCTTGTCAGTGAAACCATTCTTTCCCCACGAGACTCTTCAAGATGACAGAGTGAATTACAATGTCCCCAGGGCACTCCGTAAATGCCAACTATACCTGTCGAGTCTAACAATGTAGCCTACATAGTTTTCCCATGTTTGAAACTTTGAGTTGGGCTGCAATAGTAAATATCTAGCTCTAACATTCACTTTGTGGTAGCAATTCACCATTCACTGATCATCTGTAAGTAGAGTATTATGATTCTCGATAATCCATATTCATGACAAGTAGGAAGCAGAAGATGGAATTATTGCTACGATCATAGATAGATAGATAGATTAATACACGGCACTGTCTCAGAACAGCCAGTTATGGTAGGACAACAACAGCAAGCTCAACCTGCACAAAAGGAAGGTAGACTACTGCCGACGTACCGCGCATGAGTGAGAGAATGACAAACGAGAAACAGTTCGAGCAAGAGTATGAGTACGCGAGAGAGTATAAGAAAGAGTATGAGGATGAGAGAGTGCATTTGAAAGAGCCAAAATACAAGAGAGAGTATGACAAAGAGAATAGATACAAGCAAGAGTCTTAGAGTAAATAGAACAGTCAAGCAGTACATTACGCGGAGGAGGGCAAACGAACAATGGGCAATGTCAACATCAATATGTAGCAGGGAGAGGGTATGAGGCTATGTTGTGTGGGCATCAACGATTCCACCGGTGCTGTGCTCATGTAACAGTATGGATCATTCCTGATCCGGACCGACCCCGACTCGTATATAAGGACTGTATATTTGTAGAGTAGTGTTAGTTCTCTTCCAATCACAGCGCTATCCCTGTCATTGCGAGCGACTCTCAGTGTGACTATGTCACATATTTTTGACAGTACAGCGACTACTACTTTCTCCTCTTTTCTACTCTCTCTCAAAAATTACTTAAAACAAAACAAAACTCCGGTTGTCGTTGTCATGCCCTGACTACAACCAGACCAGTCCCAGTACCCATTACACGTTGTCATACATCCTATCCACCTCCTGTTCCCCCTCTACACCTCCCCAAGTACCACCATGCACCTCCCCAAGTACCACCATGCACCTCCCCAAGTATTGCTGACATACCTACCCAAACGTCCTTCACTCCGACAGGCATACAAGACCCTCCTAACCGCCAACCCCTTTAAGTACTAATCTCGATTACCTCCCTCCCTCGACTAAGCTGCCTCATGTCTCCAGATGTTCTCTTGTTCACTTCCCATACCTATTTAAGTAGTGCCGCAATGTCCCGAATCCCCAGCTTGGTATATTTTGAACACACACCCTTTACATAGGTCCAGTCCCTGTCCCTTTGTACCTGCTAACTGTATGGAATTCTCTTTACTCTCTGTTTCTCCTACTCTTGTCTACTGTCTCGACAATCGTCTATACGATCCAATACACGCTTTTACTTCACGTCTAAGCAATCCCAGTGAGTCTCCGAGCTCCCTCGAACAATATTAAAGCTCCCCAACCCCTAACGCCTTGGTGAGCTAACCTCCCCAAAACCTCCTCGAGCTTCCCTATTGCTCCACAAGCTTCGGGACCTTGATCTAGGTAACGTTGAACCACGTATCGCTTCTCCGTTACAACCTCCCACACTCGAGGACGTCCATCCTCGAGCCCAGTCCCCGGGAACCAACCCTCCCGGGCGTATATCTACTCTGGAGCTTAGACACTCCAGACCCATTTCCAATACGACCTATTCGATCCTACATTGACGTTCTAGCGAGTACAACTCCTACTACGCAATACTACTAGGTTCCATACATCCATCTTCCCTACCTACACCTTAGGGACCTCTCAGGACCTTACAGGGACCTCCTCCAGGGTCACATCTCTCCGTCTTATCTACTACTAGGTCATTCCTGTCCTCGGTCGCAGTTCCCGTAGCTCCCTTCGAGCTCCAGCCTGCTCCTAGCACGCTACAACATAAACTCTCTATACCAAACCTACCCTAAGACCTATTCTGACCCAGGTCTTACAGTTGTTCAGGGTCCCTCTCAGCTTGATCACCTGGGCTTTTCCGACATCGACCTACTCCCCTCTTCAAAGAACTTTTCTCAAGAAATTTTCCATCAAAAAATGTCTTCGGATGTACCTTCCCAAAACACCCGGTCCAGACGTCTAGGTATGGGCGGTGCTGGTACCGACGGTGCCAAAGGTAAGTCTTCCAACATTCAATTCACTCAAAAGTCCACAGCCACTGATTCTGCTAAGGATTTGGCGGCGCAGGATAAGCCTTCAAGTTATGATGAGGTGTGTAGTAGTCATCCCCTCAGGGATGCTGCTATCCCTCACACAGTTCCCATTGCCAATGCTTCCAAAGCTATGGTTGGAACTGTGGGATCAATTTCAGTTGCCCATAAGGGACAAACAACTGGGGTTGGTTTCCCAGAGTGGAAACAATCCCACCGGTTCTGCTAATGTAGATGAAGTCAGTAGTGAATATGTAAATCAGAGTAACGTAGATGAAATTAATGAAAATTCCTCTGGACTTTCATCTGCACCTGACTCTGAAGATGACGGACAAGGTCTGTGGACTACAGTACAATCTCGTAGGTCCAAGAGTCTTGACAATTTGAAGACCCGGAAGGATTTCTTCAAGCCTGCTAAGCTCACTAAGGAGCAAAAGGCCACAGTGAAAGCTGCTGAGCAGAGAATGACTCCTGCTCAGTGTGAGATTATCAACAATCAAAACCTTGCTATTCAGAAACAACAGCAAGCCCGCAGCTATTCTAAGCCGCAAGATGTAGGCCCATCATCATATGTGGCAAAAGGCAAATTTGTGGATCACAACAATGAAGTTTGTGATACCGAGCTCAATATTGAGGTGCAGAAAGCCAAACTCAATCATTGGAATGCTGCCCATGGCTCAATTGGTGCAAAGAACCTCTCTAGTGATGTGGAGTCAGAGATATCTGACAAAAGTCAACATCAACTCCGTAAAAACTACCATCATAAAAATGGATCTCAGCGGCACAAGTCCCGGAATAGTAAGAGTGAGCACTTGGACTTGGGAACTGATGATAGTGCCAATGTGCACAAAAAGACTAAGACATCTTCAAGATGTATTTCTAAGGATGTCGAATCCTTGAAACCTATTTCTTCTCACTTTGCGAAGAAGATCAAGGATATTGCCAAGAGTCATGAGACCACGTCGAAGTCCACTACTCACCATGGTAGACACCTGTCGACCCAACCTGTTGACCAACTTCCACAGGATAGCTTGCTGGCACAGATGATAAAGACCAAGAAACAGTCCAAGAAGTCAATCAAAATTTATGAATCAAGCTCTGAGTCTACAACCTCAAACAGTTCTTCAAGCCCCTCCTCTGAAGAATTAGACAGTTCAGATGAATCTGTCCAACATAGGAAGCGACACCGTCATTGCAGCCGCTCCCACAGCCAAAAACGCAATGGAAGGAAGTCCAAGAAAAGGACTTACAACCGGATTATCAAACCCGTCCCACCATCAATATGGAATGGTGAAGCTGATGCCGAAGTATGCCAGAGGATTGTGCTGGAGGGATATCAGTTCTGCAAAGAAGGAAAAATACCTAAGAATGAACGGGTATTTTTAATCTCGCACTATCTTTCAGGCAAAGCATATCAATTCTTTGCATTAAAAGTTGCTAAGAACCACAGCAAGTGGTCATTACAGGAGTTTTATGAGGGCCTTGTTAAGATCATGTACACCGTGTAACCGTGCCAGGGGTCACAGAGTGTCTAAGTGCGGAAGACGAGTGGGACAGTAGTGAAGTTATTAACAACACCGCCGTTACGCCGTTAGTCCCCGGAGATCGAGAGTATAGGAGGGAGGAGCTGAGTAGCAGCCAAGTCGGAGCGGCGGTATCGCCGGTGACGAGGAGCGAACCAAAGAACGTTTAAGTCCTAAGGTAGAGTAGAATGTACTTCAAGGCGTTGAGCCTGAAGACTTAGAGAAGAGCTAAGTTGGGAAGGGAGATCTAAGTTGATCTAAGATGATAATTAAACTGAGGAACTACAGTAGCATACAGGCAGTATTTATATCTACGGAACGGCGCATCGGTGCGGAGCGCCAGACTAACTACTAGGAGCTATACGTGTAGTACCTGCAGGGTAAGGTAAAAGACAATAAAGAGGGACTAGAAAGAAAGGGTATGTGTAGCGAGAAAGAACAATAAGAAAGAGATTACAATAAACGCAGATCTTCGGAAGACCGAGCGGCGGAATGGAGGCCCGAGACATGGACTTGACAGTATCCCCCTTTTAGGCTTGAGCCCTCGAAAGCCGTTAGCATCGGGAATTCATCCTATCAGTCAGCAGGAAAATTTTTCGAAAGCCGTTGGTACTGGGAATTGCTGTTAGTCATCCAAGAAATTTTCCGGTTCTCCGTAAACCAAACACAATTCAAAGGAAAAATTTCGCTGGTCCGTGTGCCGTTCTGTCCCTATAAAAAGGGCCAGGTTTTGCCGCTATGGGCCTAAGTTCTCCAAATCCTTCTAAACCCAACAATGTCCGCTAGCCGTACCATTACAACCACTTCTTTGTCTACTGCCGGCCCTTCACGGTCCCGCCGGATACCACCAACTCCTGCCAGTCCCACCGAGTTCCACGACGACGAATTGGAGGAGGACGGAGAAGAGATGCTGAGGAGGGCACAGGAGAAAGTACGCCAGATGAAGGAGAAGAAGGCGTTACTTGCGGCGCAGAAAAAGGCGGAGGAGGAGGTGGCCCAAAGGGCTGCAGAAGAAGTGCAAAGGCAGAAGGAGGTAGTAGCGCAGGAGAAAGAGGAACGAAGGAAGAAGATGGCAGAGGCAGCCACAGCTTGCAGTTGGCGAGGTTCTTCCTTCAGAGAGGGTTCAGGGTCTCCTCGTAGGCCAGTAGTGGAGGTTAGGACGGAGAGAGGGAAAGGAAAGGCAAGGGCCCAGGTGAGTGCCCAAAGTTCTGGTTATCCTTCTTTTACTAACCAACCGATTTTCAGCCCGTTGACGAGGATCCGGATGATGGCGGAGACGGCAACGATGACGATGACGAAGACGAACGGGCGCCCTGCGAGCGGTGCCGAAACAAGAAAATTCCTTGCCAGATGCAGGCTGGCAAGAGAAGTTCAATCATTTGTAAACCCTGCCATGACACCAAGGTCAGGTGTTCATATTCCGGGCGGCCGTTCACGGTGAAATGAGAAGGCGGCTCCAACCCCACCGGTGAGCGCCTGGCTGTTCTCGAGAGCCAGGTGGCTCAGCTACTTGCTGACAATCGGCAACTTCGAGATGGCCAGGTCAAGGCCAACACTTACCACTGGCACTTCAATTGCAAGTTGGATTGGCTGATCACGGATGCTGCGAGGAGGAGGAAGTCACCGCCTGAAGTGCCGGAGGCCGGGCCGTCAGGCTTATCGAAGAAAAGGCGAAGGGTTGTGGATAGCGATGAGGAAGAAGAGAAGGAGATTGAAGGGGAAATGGAAGAAGTGGAAGTGGAGGGAGAAGGAGACGAACCGGCGCCAAAGAAGGCCCGGTCGGAGAAAGGAAAGGAGAGGGAGGAGTAGAGTAGGGTAAAATACGGACATCGGACATCGGACATCAGCCCCTCGGCCCTTCTTGCCTTCTTGTACCTTCCTACATATAATCGTTATCTTGCTTTTGTATATAAAGAAATGTTATCGCAACTTGAAATCAGGAAGCGAATGGGCCGCGAAGCGGCAGAAGAAATTAGTCTGAAGTATACGTAGTTTAAGTGTGAATGAAGAATGAGTGAGGTAGTAATTGAAGAACAAAATAAACAATTAAGAGAGAGGGATAAACACTCAATTTGCTATCATCGTGTTTACCCTCTAAACACACGAAGTGAACTTCAGCGGAGCACGGCGGAATCGGGGAAAAGGAATAAAATGTTTTTTGTGATCAAGGTCCAGGCTTGTGAGGGTATCGGGCATGGAATGCCAGTACAAGTTCATCAGCGTGTAATTCATCAGCAGCAACCCAAGAGAATTCATCTTCGGTACCTTCGTAACCGGCCCACCAAATGTAATAACGTAGGGGACAAC
>MU823664.1:0-29216 GCA_027921425.1 Lentinula novae-zelandiae | reverse complement strand
GGCGGCAGTCTCGACAGCTTGATTTGCAAGTTCCTTGAAGTGGCTCGGGCGAGCATGTACTGCTTTATCCGCCGTCATTTTCCCTCTATCCTTTCAAATCGTAAAGCCGTGACTTATGGACTTAAAACAGCCAAGGCCTATTCGACAATGAAGAACATTCCTTCAAGGCGGCGGATTTGGGAGCAGACGCGAGCTTATAATCGGAGCCAAAGCACTTTCTTAGCTGCTGGTTCGTTAAGATCTAGCTCTGCAACTCCACTGGCTGCCATTCGTCGAATTCATGCAAGATCATTGTCCTATTCATCATTCCCCAGATTCGTTGCGAAAGCTTTTAGAGTGCCCATTGCTAGCGCCGCGGTTGGTGCTGGTGGCCTAGGATATGCGGAGTACAGATTTGAAGATAGGTTTCTCCTCGTTCAATCTATATACAACTTGCTGATGGTACTCACTGCCTTACTGAAATCACTCTTGTACACTTGTCAGTTTCTACCATGGGCTCTAGTTCCTGCACCACTGAGCTTGAGCTCTTTTATCTTATAATTGTGATATTAGATATATTGTGCTAATTTAGCGCTTAACGTTCTCGAGGGATATGCATTCCAAAATAGGCAAGTACCTTTCCACATACGACGATAGAATGACGTCACTTACGCGTCTGAAAAAAGTACTTGTAACTCCAACTTTTTTGAATCCAAATTCTCTCTCTCTCACATTTTCTCCCATGGGTCCTAGTTCCAGTCGAAGATGGGCTTTAAAAGCCCAAGCTGTAATGTGGCGCAATCTAATGGATATTGGCATGCAGTCAGTAGAATAAATTACAATCAATTTAATTATTATTCACTCCCCCCCCAAATATCCCAAACAGCCTCCACATGCTCGCACCCCCTGCTGCACCTTCTCCTTCCTTCTCAATCAGCATATCTTCTAAACTAGCATCCAAACCAGGAAAAATTCCTCTCCATTTTTACGTTCCAGAATCCTACAATTCAGACGAAACCACACAAACTAAACGTGTCTTTCCAGTTGTAATTAATTTCCACGGCGGCGGGTTCACCATTGGACGTGCAACAGATGATGCGCGGTGGGCTAGAGCTGTAGTTCACTATGCTGACGCCATTGTAGTGTCTGTAGATTACAGACTCGCACCGGAGCATCCATTCCCTATCGCCATCGAGGATGGAGTAGATGCCACACTATACCTCATCGAGCATGCAGAGGAGTTGAAGATTGATCCTCATCGAATTGCATACAGTGGTTTTTCCGCTGGTGGTAACATGTCGTTTAGTGTACCTATCCGGCTTGCCGAGGAATATCGCATTCGGAAAACCAAGAGGGATGCTGGCTCAAGCACTGGTAGTAGTACCAGCCCTGCAGTGACACAAGAGGGTACCGTCATTGCCATCTCGTCCTGGTACCCATCCATCGATTACACCAACACACGAGACGAGCGTCGAAAAACGAACGTCCGCAGCGACAAAGACCTTCCCAAATTCTTCACCAACCTTTTCGATTCCAGCTACCTCTACCCAGTGAACGGCGTCGACCTCAAATCACCATGGCTCAGTCCCGGAATCGCGCCAAGCGAGATGATCAAGGACCTGCCCGAGAATATCATCTTGTACACCTGCGAATGGGACGAACTGTGCGCGGAGGCGGATCGGTTCCATCATCGTCTCGTGAATGATTTTGGAAAGAAAGTCGTTTACAAGAAAGTCATGGGAGTGACACATGCGTTTGACAAGACGCCCAATCCGTTGCATTGGGATCCGAAGATCGAGACGATGTATAGAGATGCGTGTCGGGAACTCAGGACAGTCTTTTATGGTTCTTCGTCAGACAGCGCTCTCGAGGAGGCGGTTGCGGAAGGTAAAGAGGGCCAACAGGCTACGGTAACCACACGGATGGAGGATATAAAGTTCCCCTCATCGCAAGATAGTTTAGCAACAGTTGGTAGTAAGTATCAAGAGCCTGTTGCAGGTAGTACAAATTAATACACCCGCATCTATCCTGTAACAACGCGCATTCACAGACGTAAGTCATATGAAAGTACTTACATCCGTTTCCCGATAAACCCTTCGAGCACCTTGATCAGCCTTTTCCTCGATGCAGACATGAGATCGTTTGATTGCAGAATCCTGATAGTGAGTGTATCCTGTAGGATTCGATTTTCCTAGTGCACAATGTGTTCAACGCTGTTCTCGACTCGGCTTACCTGCACCGAAAAGTGTGAGGCCACTAGTTACACCACCCATGACGCCTACAAGAAGAATTGCCCCCTTGACCGAGGATGGATGAGGAGTAGGAGTTACGAGTAGGAGGAAGAATGAGGGTACTATGACGGCAGATTTCCGCTATAGGGTTCTCTTTGTGATTTGGTTGTCTTCTGAACTGATTGGCTAGTACAGAACGTTGAAGGAGGATTCTACTAGGAAACATTTTGTTGTACTGGTTGTCCTTCTTTAAAAACGTTACACTGAACGTACAAAAACAAAGACCGCTGCTATATGAGAGGAACGATGCGGGGACGTAGCCATGCACGGTTCCATGCCGCGATGAAAAGAGTTGAACTTTGTGTGCTCAATGAAGATGGGCCCAATCAACTATTAACAAGACTCAAGACGTTGTCCAACATAATGACCTTTCGAACGTTCTGCAACTCAGAAACTCAGAGAGTACCTTGCATCCTATCTCATAAGTAACAGCTCACGCCCAAGCCATCCTTTGACCGCGGAGAGACATTCAATCCCATCGTGTCCAACACCTGGTACCACACTCATCTCTGAAGCAACTCCAATCCTCTCCCAAGCCTCTTTCAACCACTTGATACGCGCCACTCTTGTATTACCAGCCTCAATCTCAAATTTAGTGGGATTCTTCATACTTTCGATCATGCCGGTCCCAACGTCCTTCTCGCCGACAACAAACTGCGCAGGCAATCGTGCCATTGCTGCAAAGTTTGGGATACCGGGGAGTCCGAATATCTCGCGGACGTTTCCCACACCTTCAGGCCAAGGACTCTGCGTGTCTGGAGCTGTGAGCCGACCAGGCGCACCTATAGATACTGCTGCAAGGCGGTTGGGGTAGAGATACGCGAAGCGATGAACAAATTGTCCTCCAGCGCTAAATCCATGCAGGTAAAAACGATCTGTCTGTATGCGCCATGTTCTACCAGCTTGATCTATCATCGATAACAGGATGGTGTCGAACCGAGTCCCACGAGAGGACAGTTCCTTGTAACTATGCTGCTGTTTAGGATTCGGAACACCCTCGGGGAATAAAGGACAGATGAGAAGACAACTGTGCTGTTCGCAAAAATTTCGCATGGCTTCAAGATAGCCTTTCGCGTCTCGATTTATTCCATGAATAATCACGACGAGAGGAAGATGAGGACCGTCGGGCGAATGAGATTTGGGCACATGGGCATAGAAGGCGAATCTTGGATCAGCTGTCAAGGTGATGAGCTCAGAGTCCATGAGGGTAGCGAAGAAAGAGTGGTGTAATTTGCGTTACCATCTACCTGTCATTCACACCGACACATCATCATGTGGGTAGCAAATAATTGCTCATGAGAGAAGCCTCCTATGTAGTGCCTTCGAATTCTGCATTCATTCACAGTCAAAAGAAAAAAAAACCCCTATTCGACTGGAAACGCATCGAAGCAAGCATTCATGATCATACATGCAAAAGAAGATGTGATACTCAAACAGAAAAGCGAATTTAGATTGCTGGTCTACTCGTCTGGCACATCAATCTCTCCCGAGTTAATCTGGTCAATGACATCGTGAGGAGGCATGCCCTCTACTGTGCATCCCACCGACTGTGCGGTACCAAGAATCTCCTTCACACAACCTGACAGCTCCTTGGCCAAAGATTTTGACTTCATAACCCTGGCAATATCGAATATCTCATCAAGAGGGATGTTTCCGGAATGCTTGATGTTCTTCTCCTTTTTACGGTCGCGTGGTGGCTCTGGATTGTGAGGTATTTAAGTCAGTTTGATGATAGATTGAAAGCGTGAATAGCGCACCCTTGAGAGCTTTGATGACGAGAGAGGAGGCGGAGGGAACAACGGAGACAGCGGCTTGTCGATTTTGTATCGTAAGTTGGACAGTAACACGAAGACCCTTCCACTGGCCGGTAGCCTTGGCAATATCTTCTCCAACCTTCTTGGGTGACTAAAGAGCAAGATATTTCATGAGTCGCCAATGGGATCGAGACCCACTAATACTCACCAGACCCAGAGGACCAATCTTGGGTGCAAGAGCAGAAGATGCACCAACTTCTCCTCCAGTAGCCCGAAGATAAATTATCTTGATTTCATTCGGGTCCTAGCAAAGCGACGATTCAGATAGGCACACAAGGGTTCGAGCACATATTTACGAGTTTTGGGGCCATTGTTCCGGGGGGGATGCTTCGCGTTAAATGAGGACGGATAAGAAAGTAACACCAGTCGGATTTCAGTGGCTTGGGAAAACTGCATAGGACCACGTGCATGTGCGTCTAACTTTGCTGTGCCAGCAACGAGATGGGCGGCATCTCAATTACCGCTTTAGGTGAATAACCAATCTTCTTCTTCATTTCGGCCATTTCCTTAGATTTGAGAAATTCCCTTGCTGCAAGTGCGATGGGTCCATGGAACCATCGGTTCCAGAAAGGGTTGAGCTCTCGCCTGCATTCGAAGATGTGCCCATGAATGACCTTGTTGAACTAATCGGTAAGCTTTATCGCTAGGAAATATACTCCGCGCTTACCCCAAAATAATTTATTCACAGCAGACATGCTAGAACGATTGATGTCCCACAATGACCGGATCCCCCTACGACCGTAATACTCTATGTTTCATTCTTCAAGTCGCATCTAGCACGCTGATGATCGGTCCAATCGCCAGGGAAAACCTTACTCAATTTCATTCGCAGTCTGCACCTGCCATCAGTGTCCTAGACTACTTGAAACGTATCGTCAGGTTTACAAAAGTAGAGGTGGGTTGATGTATCCACAACTCATAGTGTTATTTATTCATCAGGACAGTCGCGCAGAAATCATGTCTTTTAATCACTCTCCATTACATCGACCAGATTTGTGCACGAGTCCCTCTTTTCATACTTTCGTCTCTCACATGCCATCGGTTCATCATCGCAGCGGTCACGGTCTCAAGCAAAGGGCTGTGTGATGTATTTTGTAATAACGCGCTGTACGCTAAAGTAGGCGGCATATCCGTAGGAGAGCTTAACACTCTCGAGCGGGAATTTCTGCGGATGATCGAGTGGACTATCACAGTGAGTTTCGCTTCTCTTCCACCTTGTGCGATTGTCATCAATCCATTACACCGCATAGTGCACTCGAGAGTTGCTGCAAGAGTATTACATTAACCTCGTCCGAACTCACAGCACTTCCAAGTACATCATAGCAGGAACGCACTCATCTGAAGGTTCATCATCTTCTGGGAGCAGTGACTTTGATATGGAAACTCTACCTTCGCGCTCACCATCCATAAATGAGCCATCAGCTATACTCATTGAGCCTGTCGCTCCCAATACAGATGTTCCTCGTCGGCCTACAATCGAGCAGAACATGGCTTTTGCTGCACTTCAGTACCAAAACAGAGAAGCAGAGTCGTAATGGCAGTCAAATGATTACCATGTACCTGTCCCAAGCTACTTAAATACTGTAACAACTACTTGTATACTTGTAAAAACACAATTGAATGAAGAGGGAACATGGATGAGGGAGTGGATTGCTTGTTTTTTGTGAAAGATGCGGGTGATGGAATAAGAAGAAAAAATTGCAGCGACAAAGAATGAGTGGTGGCGAAGATGAAAATAGTAATACACTTCAGATCTTCGCGCCAAAGCAAATTATACAAGCCAGGTTAGAAGGAGTGTTATGTATCTACTCTACAAGTCCATTCTGAGAGCAGTCGATGCATGGTGATCAACAGCCAAACAAACGAAGTTTTCCAGGCAACCTAGTTGCACGCGACAGGCGTTGACCATAGCAAAAACCATGATTGCGCAAGTGGGGAGGATTAGTCACCGTGTGGCGACACAAGAGCTACTGTACCAACGTTTACAAGGGGGACTCATAGTCTTCTTCCGAAGGGACCTCTGTACAGACAGCAAAGAGCGGGCATGGTACAACCTTCTCTTTACTCTTCTTTCGTTCCGTAGTAAAACGTCCATGACCGTTGTAGTCGTTGTGGGAGAACAAATTTACCGTCTCAAAGCGGACAGCATCTTGGCTAAAGCGTTTATTTGTCCTTTCTGTACCTTTTTCGGACCGTCGCCGTCACCCTGACTGCTACTGGTGCTCAACGCCGAATTCAAGTCGGAAGTGCTAGCGCCAGGGTCTCGCCCAAGGAAGCCAGGAGATCTCTGGCTGTTGGCTGAATGGGGAGGACGCTCACTGATAGTACCCAGGGAAAGTTCTTTGGGTTTTCGAGAACGCTGCTTACGAGGAGGACCATTTGACATCTCTCCAACCGGATCTATGCGTTGACCACGCGGGAGCTCGCTCAACTCCCAAGGAACTCCGTCCATTACTATAGTATCGATCAGTTAAAAAGAGTACGAAAGGTGGCCTTGACCGACTCACTCTTGACATTCTTGGGAAGCCCTGGGTGGGCAGCGTGATAAGAAGACGTCGAAGAAGTTGCATATTTCCCATTCGTGCGCCAGCTGTTCGACGAGACACTAGTGGCGGCAGTAGACACACTGCGGATACTAGAGTTGCTGTATCGTGTGAAGGCTGAACTAGACATGCTGGCATTCGTACTCATTGAGCTGCGCCAATTGCTTGACACGACGGAACTGGCACTAGAAGCAAGTGGACGTCCACTGCGAGTACTATTTGGAGATATTGCACGGTCAGAGCGCCTATCGTCCCAGCGATCACGGTTGGGACTGCGAGGAGGCATAGGAGAGCGTGAGCTATGATGAGCATCATGGTACAAAGAGCTAGGAGGTGATCCACGACCGCGCCTGCCACGGTTCAAGGTAGATAAGCTGTCCTCGTCGTTCAGATTAGTGATACTAGCAGAACTGATTGCAGGAGCTTCCAACGCCATTATTAAAGATGTTACGTTGCTCGCAGTGCCTGACATGGGCGAATTGGAATCCGTAGACAGCATGGAAGAGGCATCATCATGCAGCGCTCCTCCGGGAACAAGGGCAGCAGCACTAGCCTTCCCGAAGCTCAATTTCCACTTCGACGGCTTCTTATTGACAGAAGTAGCCGTAGCAGGGGCACTGGCAGGAGCGGCAGGCATCGAGGAAGCAGAAGTAGGCGGATATCGTGAAACTAAAGGCTTAGTAGAACTGAGCAGCGGAGTAGGCAAAGGATACATGGACACGGGTTCGTATGGGCGTGACCTTCGAGAAGACGCCGAAGCAGACAAAGAGGTAGAAGAGCCAGTCCGGCCAGAAAGCTTTGACGTTTTGCTGATCTCCCGCGCCAAAGATTGTGAGGCAACAGCGAGAGTAGCTAGCGTTTCATCTTTCGGTGTGTTGGGGGCCGTAGCCGCGCCTTTGCCCTTCCTTGCACCGCGTTTCCTACGCTTGTGAGCAGATTGAGACCTAGAGTTCAATCCTTCTTCGGAAATTACATCTGCGCTTTCTTCCCGATCCTCGTATTTCCTGGCTTCAACTTCTTCGACCTCAATTTCTTGATCGAAGACGGTCGAAAGTTCAGAAGCTCCCGGATGCTCGTAAGCAGGACCAAGGGAAGGAGCACGAGACAATGAACGGGAAGGTATGGCTGGTGTTCGTACGGTCGTACTACCAGACGCTTGTCGGGATTGGGGACGGTGAGACATAGGCGTCGAGGCGGAGATAGAGAAGCCTTGAGTGGCACTACTGATTGAAACATTGCGTTGATGGCCCTTCCTGGGCTTGGGGTCGTCAGCAAGCAGGTCAGGTAGCTCGCGTACCCAAGTTCCAAAACCAGATGCTGAGATGCGCTTCGAGTCGTCCTCGGGGTCGTTAAGAATGTTGAACACTTTGTGGGCCAGTACATCTGCTACGTGTTGAGTCATACCAGCAAAGCGGTACATAAAAAAGTTGACTGGGTCTCGAAGGAATTGGCTGAAAGAGCCGCAGGCTCCGTGAGCGGTGTCTGTCCAAGGGTTACAGTGATACAGCCTGATATTAAAAAGGTACATGCATATGAATACACGGGAAAGGAAAGAAGGACTCGAAGACACACGCACATGTTGATCAATACAATGCCAAGAGACCATACATCTGCTGCACGAGGACGGTATGTCGGCGCCAAATTGTTTCTACACTCTATGAGGCCCAGAAGCATGAGTGTCACACATAATAGATAGAAAATGGACTCATAGAAGACGTACCGTAGCTCATGTATGGAGCGCTGCCGCAATCCATGTCGGACGACTGAGCGTCGGTTGTTGACAAGCCAAAATCGGTAAGTTTCACGATAACTTTGCGCTCCTGGGTCCCGTCAGAGAGCGTATCCCAGCCGTCGGTAACAATGAAGTTCTCAGGCTTGATGTCCCTATGAAAGACATGCTGTTCGTGGCAAGCCGCAACAGCATCGCACATCTGCGAAAACATTGATGAGATGAGACGAAGCCGCGTACGGGAAAGCTGTTGAGCAGGATTCATGTTGGACAGAAGGCTGGGAGTAGGAGGAGTACGAGAAGAGCATGAGGACGAGTCAGTAGAGCCAGGTGACTCGGCCTCGTAATGATCGCGAGCTTGTTCGAGGAAATAAAACAAGTCCTCGCCTGGAACGTATTCCAGAAGAAGAAGAAGTAAAGAGGGCGTTTCGAGGGTCCGATGGAGAGTAACAATGTTCGGATGCGAATGGAGGGATTGATGAATCGTCACCTGCGAAAGACTATATCAGCAAATGAAGACACATCATTCGCTGAAGATAACACACCTCTGACATTTGTGCCGCCAAAGCTTCCTCGTCAAGGTTTGCCTTCGAGAGACACTTGAGCGCATATTCACGTCCATAAACCGTCTTGGGACGTTGGCTGGACACGTCGTCAAGGTCCAACGTGCCAAATGTGTGACCATCTTCAGATGGAGGGGGACGATACAAAACCTCACAAACTAAATATACAACAGCATAACTCCCAGCACCAAGACGTCTGACCACTTCGAATTCCTTTGCCGGTTGCTCGTAGTCGGGCGTATCTGACCGAACAGAGACGGGATCGCCAATTGAAACCAGTGTAATCGTTTCGTCTTGTAAAGTGGCACCTTCACCAACGATATCTCCAGCTGCAAGGACATCTTCCAATGCCATAGAATTGACAGACTGCGTGGGCGAAGTAGGTCTGGAATCGACAGGAGTTTTGGCCGCAGAGGAAGATGACCAGGGATGAGCACTGGGCGATGGACTAAGAGCTTGACGAGAAGAAATATAGGGACTTCTAGGTGGTTTTGAAGACATGGTGGAAGGAGAAGAAGCAGTAGGAGAAGATAATAGATTAGTAGTAATTGAAAGAGGATTGGAGAAGGCGTATGAGGAGCGGTTTGAGAGAGAGTCTCTGTGGACACGCTTGTTGTTCACGGAGGAGGAAAGTCGAGTAGAGGAGGGTTCATTATGGCGAAAATAATCACTATTGTCTTTACCGATGGCAGATTTCGTGGATGCTTGTGATGAGAGCGACGGATAAGTGGAGTACTGCAACATCAGGAAGTTGACAGAGGCCTCTGGCTCTTAGCGTACAAGCAGATTGGTCCGTTTCAGACGAGACCGGCTGGGAGTCTGAGCTGGTCAAGGCGTAGACACATACAGCAGCAGGGGATGAACGACGTTCCCGGCAACGCCGCAGAATTATATCAAGGCCAAGGACAGAAAAATCTAGGAACTAATTGAGTCAGCGGGCAAAACAAGCGAAATAGAACTCGACGTCGTTGCCAGCGACGAGCAAAGAGGTTTTGACGGTGTGAATATATGGCGGCAAGAAGACTTACTAGCAAGGACTTAGAGGCAAGAGGAAAAGGAGGAGAAAGATGTGAAATTGAACTGTGGCTGGGATGTAAAAGTTGTGACCATGTGCTCGAGCGGTTCTCGACCATGCGCTATCATGTCAAACCCAAACAAAACACACGTTGATTCGCTATCTGATACTTTTCTCACTTCATTGTAGAAACGGTATATTGGAAGTACATAGCACAGCCGTTTGAACTCTTATCTTGCGCGCAACTAATTTACCCCATTATTCTCACCCATTGTGTCTCCATTTCCTCCTGCTCCTTTTGCCCTACCGAGCCTTTTGATCTCACAATCAATACACTCGCTTCTTTGCCTTTCCCATTCTTTAATAGCCACTCCGCCCATGCAATCGTCGCTTCCACCACGTTCGCTGTTCGCCACAATTCATATATTTCCTCGAGCACAATTGCACTCCCATTTTCTTCCGCTTCCAGATGAAACATCTTTTGCCATACTTTTCCGGTATTAAGAAATCGGCCTTGCATATGGCGTAACTTTTGCAAGTTCAACGCCTTCGCCGACTTGTTCGCAACCTGATCCGAATCATCTCCGGATATCGGTGTGCTACGGCTCACCATAAGAGCGGCAACATACCCCAAAAGCAGGTGTTCTTGTAGCGAAGAGTCGCCTACACTTTCATTTAGAAGAACCTAAGAGCAACACATTGTCACAACGCTTCTCTTTACATGGACTCTTTCCGAAAACTTACCTCATAGACTCTCAACCGTTCATCGTGCACCATGTCTTCTGATATACCCCACGTCCACACATGCGCAAAGTGTTCATCCTTTGGGGATACTGATCGCCTGGCCTCACGCCATACGGCGTCGATATTCTCATCCAATGTTTTCATTGCCGTTAGCCGGGCTATCCACACGGACGCGGATTCGGGAACTCTGGATGTATACCTCTTTGCCGTGTCCAAAGCCTTGGCAGGTTCAATTGTCCCTCTTTGAGCGGCCTCTGTCACCAGCTTGATGTGAGCGCACAACAAGGATGGCGAACTTGACTTTTGCCGGTGGATCAGTGCCTGCAATGATGATAGCACATAGAGTTTCTGTGATTGTGCGTTAGTGTACTGCTAGTCCCATTTGACACACATGATAATGGAAAAGCGGCAGTCACGAATACTGCGTCCTTCGCAACAGGTTACTCCCCTTCGGAGCCCTTCCGGTAGAATCACGAGTACAATAATAAGGACTCCGCACATCTTAATTCGTGCGGAGCTGCGAAATGCAGTAAATTGCGACCGTTACTCACCAGATTCTCGTCCAGATTGATCCTGGAGTCTTGCTGACACCATCCCAGGGCAAATTGAGCATACACTTGACAAACTGATTCCTCCTGTGTGTCTGACATGATTGAAATCAGCATCTCATTAGCACGGCGAACCCCTTCAACAAGGGCTCGCCCCCGAAGATTTTCAACACTTGGATTGGATGATGAGGAAGCCTGTGATGCTACGTCTGAAGCAGACGTCAGCAGACGCGTGTAGAGAATTTCAATTGCGCGCGGATGTTGAGGTAGCGTTGACCGAAGCAGAGCATCGAAATGCTCGATAAGAGATCCCCGTAAGGTCGGACTTGAGGGATATATGGTAATCAGCCGGTTGAATGATTCAAAGAGTTCAATTTGTGGCAAAGCTACACGAAGTAAAAACTGGATGTCAGTATTCGTGAACAGAGTCAGGTCATCAAGCGACCATATCAAAAAACACTGTTAGATGATGATGGATGATGGGAGGCGCTAAAATGCAACCAGCACAGTGACGGTTTCAAACAGCAGGTGCGACACACGTTCTTGAAATAAACACCCCAATTCTCAAAGCGGTGGGAAATGAAATTACAGGCAGCATGGATAGGAACAGCTCACCTTGTACAGCACTGTCCATAACAGCTTTTACTATCACGCCATCAAAGATCTGTTTTCTAGCTGCTGTCCCTTCGTCTCCCTCTTGATCTAGTCTTTCTAACTCAGCGTCCCTGGCTTTTACGGTTCCCGCCGTTGTCGTGCCTTCATCCATATCCACATCCGTAAACTGGTCTTTTTCCGACACGATGTTTTTGACATTTTGCGAATCACCTGTCCCCTCTCTGGTGATCCCCAGCACATCCCATCTTCGTCTGAGACTCTCAATAAAGCCCAACTCCATCTTGAGATACTCTGTCCACATTTCAACATTGCTTGAGTTAAGTCTGATTCCACGTTGAAGGAGCGTTCGTGCAGTCGAAGGAGAAAGGTGAGCTAACTCATGTGAAGCGGCAAGGATGTAGAGCGAGGGGACATTAGGGTGTAATTGTAGTGCACTACAACCAACGATGAATGTGATCAGGATATGAAAAAGACTAGGCATTCAGCAAGACAGACCGTGCAGTTATTCTTCCCACCAAAGAGCGCGCACCTTCCTTCTTGGCAAGCTGGATGTATTCAATCCAGAGACCGACATCTGATTTGAACCTCTTCAGTGCCCGTTCAAAGATATGGAATTGTCGGCGTACGAGCGCGAAATCCGAGACGGTGACCGGTGTTTTCGGGATTTCTGAAGCAACTTTCAGCATTAATAGGTTATCCATCTGTACTCGACACATACTTAGACGTTCCACTCTTTTTCTTCGTAAATGTTCCAAACCCATCTCGTATGATGCATACCGTAAAAAGTCAGATTTTTTCGCGACGCGACGAACAAGGGTAGCTTCATGTATCGACCTCTGCTTCATTATTTGTTTCGTTTCAGCCTATATACTTTCACTCAGTGCAAACTTCTTTTCGAGACGAGTTTTGCTTACAACTGTAAATACTTTCTTGTCGACAAGATCTTTGAGCTCATCGAGCATCTACGAGAAGCGTAAGTGACCCCGCTTCGATTCTCATTCTGTGTCTTGCCTGCTCTTGTTGAAATTGAACTCGCTCCATAGTGAGGATCCTTGAAGATCAGTTGAGCGAAAGTTGACGGTTCTGGTAGTACAAACAAATGTAAAAAAAAGTTAGCGCCTGTTGACGGCCGGTATCGGACCGGTACGGTCAAAGAAGCTCAAGCACACAGATAAACCTGCACCACCATCCTCTATGGGACCAAAGGTCCACCACCGTACAACCAGCTCCTCCAGATTAGGGCCTAACTCCAGAAACACTTCAGCAACTAGACTAGGTGCAAACTTACAGCTCACGCAGAAAGACCCACAATTTAACACCAATAAACAACCGCAGCCTGCGCAGAGCAAGAAAAATGCTCTGGGTACACACGACGTAAGTTACTACGTCTCACGCAAAGCACACTGTACTCAATGTCCTCTAGAATCATGGAAGGACTTCCACTTTCCAAAGAATAAACAGTTCTCACCGGGTAGCCTCGAAAGACCAACTTCCACCTTTCCAACCAGTCTCAAAACGTCCAACCTATACAGCGACTGCAAAGGCCAATGGAACAAAGGTTAAGAGAGGTTTTATTATTGCTTCTAGTCCTAGCAACGAAGCAGACGATGATGAATGGGTTTCCAGTGAAAGTGGGGCAGCTACGCCCAACTACGTTGAAGGTTCTGATTCAGGTGCCGAATCCGAGTTGGTTACGCCCGCTGAAATGACCAAGCTGCTTGAAAGACCACCATCGACGAAAACCAACACCACGAAAGAGATGGTGGAAGAGCAGGACAGAGGAAGAGCCGATGGAGGGGTAACACCTATTCCTCGCGTGGATATCGCACGTCCACCGCAAACACTTGACCCTCAGCTGCCTCGAGGCAAACTGCCTGCCGAGCCAGAATTAGATCTATTGCGTCCTGCACCTCCCCCTCCACCAGCAGCTTCTCAGAATTACGATAGACGAGCTAGTTTACCCCCAATGGTCACAATGATCAACTCTGTCGAGCCATCGCCAATCGACACCCCTGCTGTTGCTCCTCGACCCTCCCATAAACGGCGGCCATCTACTCGTCCCCCATCTACTCATTCGATCTCCAGCAGACATGAGCCCCTGCGACCACATCCCTTAATCCGAGGCCAATCGTTTGGCTTTCCTAACAACAAACAACTTGCTCCCTTAGCAATGACCTCTGATGTTGCCTCGGCGCAATTATCTTCTACTCCTCCAGTCAATATCGAACAATCACGGCATCACCCGAGCCCGCTATCGTCTTCTCCTGCTACTACTATCTCTGGTTCTCCACCCTCACCTTCCAACAATCACAACTCGTTGCACCATCAGCTTCCATCAAGGCGTACATCCATATCTTCTGCTCGTTCTGTGGCCACCCTCCCCGCCCACACTCCTCGCGAGCCTCCTCGACAAGGGAAGGATCGTAACCGTACCATCTCGACGATCTCTGTTTCGTCTTCTTCAGCTGCGATATCTTCTTTGGCTCACATTCCTGCCACGCGTCCACCAAGCCCGCAACGTCTATCTGTCGTATTTCCTCCACCTAGCCATCCTCAGTTCCACACGGCGGGTGTCCATTCACTCCTTCCTCCCCCTTATTTGACCAATCATCTGACTACTTTGGCCCATCGGACGCCTCTTCGCGAGAGCTATGACCGTGTCAGATATGCCAAACTTATAGCTCGGAGATGAAGACTATTTTTTCTCAACGGTGACATAGTGGTGAATATATCTTGTCTTGTTTGTGTACATATCTACTGCCTCCTTGATTCTTTATGTGAGTGTTGTTCTCTCATTTCAAGGAGAAACTCAGACTCACCTGATTACTTAGGTCCATATACTTAAATTGTTATTATTGTATCACTGTATATTGCCTCCCCTTTTGCCTTGCGCATTTAGGCTGCACTTGTCGAATATTTCAACAATAGAAATTCTCCATCGTTTTTCCCGTACATACGTGTACCCGTTAGCTGGTATTCTCTGGGTGTCCGAACACTTAGGAGTTTCGAGTATCTATGTGCTCTCAGAATTCAGATCTGGACCCTGGGGGCAGGTGAGTATTTTTGGAGCTGAAACCATGCTGCGACATTTCTGGTATTCTCCTTTTTCTATTTACCAGTTAGTCCTCTCGTTTTCCCTTGTTCACTATTCGTTTACTTACTTTGAAATTAGTGTTTATGACGCCAAGAATTTGGATAACAGCCGGCGTCAATTAAGGGGACTACAACCATAAACATGGCAATTCCGCCGCCAGATAACTCATGTGCATTTTCCTACATGGCTACTGATTTTGGAGAAACCAACGCATCCTCATATGTGTGAGGCTCGCCACGAAATATGATATGGTAGGATCAACCTTTATATCCAGCAATAGCCACCGAGAGGCTCCGAGCGGTAAAACTCCCCATGGAATACGGTGCCCGGCACAATCCCTAGTAGTGAGTCAGGTCTTCCCTTCCACCGTCTGGCTAAATTTTACCATATGCTGGTCATAGTGTGTCAATAGTCCCTCATTCAATAATACTTACTTGCTTCGCATCTTCTTTGACTGCCCAGTTTCAGATGTTATCTATATAATTACCACTATACACACATAAGAACTATGATTTCGATCTAAATGTACCCTTAATTCTGAAGATACTGATCGACAATTTGCCTTACACGCGGATCGACTCCTTTCAAGATGTCCAGCTGCTGATTCTGCAAGAAACAAAGATGATTCTCTAAAGTCATTTATGCCGAGGGAATTGGTTACTTACCCAATATTTCTCTTCAAGAGCTTGTCCTTCCTTGCTTATGGAAAAGTCGCTCGGCTCCACGACTTCACCAAACGAGACGTATCCTCCTTTGAGCTTCTCCTCTGATCCAGATCCGCCGACTGCAGCCCAAACAAGTTGACGGCCACCTTCCTCGGTCGTCATTGCGAAAAGCTTTTCCGTTAAATGATCGACAAAGGCCCTTACTCCTGAGAAATTCGTGCGGAATCCGCTGTAGCAATATCCTGGATTGACAGCGTCGACGATTATGGAGGGGTATTTCCCGAGGCGGGCCTGGAGAGCCCGCACGAAGAAAACGTTGAGCACTAAAAAGTACAATCAGTATCAATCGGTTTACTTCAAAAATGCTTTGCACGCGCGTTTGGAATCGAAATAGTGAGCATCCAAAGACCTGTAGAATTGTTCACTGTCAGGATAAAGCGCACCGGTCAATGTCACTATTCAGCTTACACCTGTTTGTGATAGTCAAGACTCGACAGTGCGTCGATCATGTTGGGCTGGTTCACAAATTTTTTACTCGTCTTGTCCATAGACCAGTAGTGGACGTCGCTAGAGACCTGAACGATCCTTGGTTTCGTGTTATACTCCTCCGCGGTTTTTATCATGTAAGGGAGAAGCAGAAGCGTGTGGAGAGACGGGGATATGTCGTTGGTTTGAAGGCTATTGAGTATGAGGGCTTGAAGCGATTCGATAGGTGTCAATAGAGAAGCTCACATAGAGACGTATCCATCTTCTGTTTTTTCATATACAGGTAAAGCGACTATACCGGCGTTTTCTACTAATATGTCGAGTCGCCCGCCTTCACGTTCGAATCGATCTGCAAATTCACGCACGGAGGCGAAGCGGGCGAGGTCAAGAATCCAGACTTCGGCTTTAGTATATCCTGTGTCTTGCGAAATCTCTATAGCAGAAGATTAGAATGATTCGGAAAGTCAACATGGTACCAATGTAACTTACTGGAAATAGCGGCCTTGCCCTTCTCCTCGCTCCGACACGCAATAATCAAACGACCAGGATTCATGGTAGCAAAATGTTTGGCAGCCTCAAAGCCGAGACCACCATTTCCGCCAGTGACAATGACAGTCTTGCCAGTCAGGTCAACTTTCTCGACTGGCTTGAACGTCTGGTATTGCTCGCAGATAAAACGCCACAAGGTAAGACGGCCCATTTGAAATATTTTTGAGAGTTTCGACGTTGATCCTCTCTTAAATATACGTTGGTTCAGGTCTGAGGATCAGATGCCGACGAGCTGACGTCGACCGCGAACAACATAGGGGTAAACGGATGAGCATTGGTAGTCGGTGTTTATGTCATATCATCCTTCCACTCCCAGGCTCCGGTCCTCCGGTCCTCTCAATCGGGGTTACCCTGTTTGACTTTTTGGAATCAACCGCCAATTTATAGACTGTGCTCTGCCCACCCGTACAAGACTTGAAAGGACACGAGTTGTTATGCTGTTAATTCATCGAGGACATAGCCACGTGGTATCCCCGCCTTGCGCCTATTGCTGCAGGTTGCGGGTGGGTGGCGCGTCTCGCGTCGTTTCTTTCTGTCATGTTCCATGATATTCTATGGTGGCTAGCTATAGCATGTGCAGGTGCTCCTCATCGTTGAATCTTGCATTGTAGAAGGCAACGCCCCGACAAACTACGCTTACATGCGAACATGTAAAATACATAACTCAGCATCAACTCTAAAAGGAAATTCCCGTACCTGTAGCGTCGTTATCGTCCTGGCGTGACATGATACGTAAGCCAATAAAGCTGTTTAACGCCCATCCCACGTGGCAGTATACTTCCACGCTGCAAGCGGCGCACATACACAACGCGTTTCGTTTACAATCCTCTTTCCAGCTCGGCCTACTGCTATTTTTCGATACCTTAACGTGTCGCTCTTTTGAAAGGATGTGGCTCACAGATGGACAGAGTACGTTGATTACACCATTTGTGCGAGAGTTGACAACCAAACAAGTTGAGCAGAAATTGGTGTCGCCCTCACGACATTCGGAGCACTTTTCATGCTTCTCGGTGTTATGCTCTTTTTTGACGGTGCTCTTCTGGCCCTCGGTAATGTATGCAGTCGTATGTCTTCTTACTTCTTTGGGCGTCTTACCTGTTCCCTCAGATCTTATTCGTTTCCGGCCTTACCCTCATTATTGGTCCACGCAAGACATTCTACTTTTTTGCGCGCAGAGAGAAACTCCGTGGGACATTATGCTTTATTGGAGGAATACTCATGGTATTCTTCAAATGGCCTTTCTTTGGGATGATCATAGAAACTTTTGGTTTTTTAAATCTTTTCGGGTACGTGTCGTGTCGTACTGGCCTTATCACAGTCTTTCATACTTACCTATTGTTAACAGGGACTTTTTCCCGGTAGTGATAACCTTTATGAGACAGCTACCGTTTATTGGGACTGTACTGTCACTACCCGGTATTCGCACAGTGAGGTTTTTAGCTCTGGATGCATTGACATGCCTTACGGACAGTGCCCACATAGGTCGTAGACAAAATTTCAGGGTCTCGGACATCCGCTGTATAAAATTAAACTCTACACATTTTCTTCAGAACCAGTTCTCGCACAAATGAACAAGGCATATGTATGAACGATTTCAATCTTTCCGCTCGGCTTCGCTCGCTAATGAAAGAGATCTTCCAACCCGCTTCCATTATAAGCTCAAAATTGTTACTTTACAGTTACTACGTATGTATACCTTGACTTACGAGCCTGCAAGACTATGCTCTATTGTGTTTCCTTCTGATGACGACCATCGGTGATCGTGGCTCAGCCTCTAGTACATTGCAAGGTGAATGTTCACATACCCATCTATATACAATCAAGCTGCTTGTGTTCATGCACACCCTTGCACACCCCACACTCTTGCTAAAAGAGTCTCCAGTAAAGCGTCAGGTCCCGGAGTCTCCGTGATACACCAAACGCCACGATGATTACTCTCTGTTTTGTGACTCTCGGATGTTGAATTGACCTCGACTTGGGCTGGTAGTGCAACTGACTCCAAATTGCCGCCACTCGAGAAATGTGTCTGTTCCAACTGTGCTTGGACTTGGGCTCTGTTAGCACCGGGAGCATATGCAGTCTTATCTTGACGCTTATCCACTACAACCATACCGCGAGTTAATTCTCCTGTACTGCAGTCATTATTAACCAACGTATCAGAAGGATTCAATTGAGTACCTACCATTCGATATCAAAAAGTCTCTTAGCAGCTTTCCATCCTCGTACGGACTCTTCTTCCATGTGCAAATCATTCGGGAAGGGCGGAAAGTAGATCGCACACCATATGGCTACAATGTCGTGTAACTCCATGGCGTCTTGTTCATACTCATTCATGACTTGGCGAGTGTGCGTCAAAAAAGAGGACGAAAACCGTGTCACTGGTTTAGGGGATGTTTGAGAAGAACCAAAGCATGAATCAACGCGCTTCTGATACAGTGGGAATGGGAGCTGGTGAGGAGTAGTGATATCCAAAGGAAGTAGCAGGAATCGATCTAATGGAAGAGGAAATTTGTAGGGCGGCTTGGGACCTAGTAGATCTCGCGCTGCAAAAGGATCTGCATAGAAATTAACTAAAAGGATTCGGTTCGAAAAAACAGATTGCTGAGAAAGAGAAAATGTGTACTTGCATTCTGCAACTGGGCTCGTGTTGCCAGGAACATCCAAAGCACCACCCATGCAAATCACTCGTCCCACTTTGATAGAGACAAGCTCACTATCCTTTTGCATCATTTTGGCAAGGTTTGTAAGAGGACCAACCGCGACATATGTGATGCTGCGAGGTTCATGCTCCTTCAAGAGTTTCAGTGCCACATCAACACCTGAATCATCGGTGTAGTGTAGCCCTTCAGGATTCGAAGTGACATTAAATTCCGGGTGGCGTTCGTGAATCCCGCCCAATCCATCCCTAGACTTCAGTTAGTTTGCTTGAATTGAATCATATTTAGTGAACTTTTCACCTTCCGTGAAAATAAGAAGCACTATGCAATGGACCTTGAAGGGGGCCCTTACTTCCACGGCAAACAATTGTTCTCATGTTATTGAAGAAGCTTGGGAATCGAACCGCATCTTCAGGATAGAGGTCTAGGTGCCTCTGTATTACCTGGTATGTTTTTAATACATTCGCACTAGATGAGAAGAGACTTGAGTGTCGTGGGGGGAGGTAGGAGAGTCCTGATTTCTTGGACTTACTACGAGGAGTCAACATCGGTATTCCCTGCACATGTATTAGTCAAGTTTCAATAACGACTCTACCAAGACGACAACGAACCATATGATACGATGATTGCCAAGATCTCTAGCTCTTGCGAGGAAAGAGCAAGTAGCTTGAGTAATCCTAGTCACTGCATGTGCTAGATCAGTCTGGGAATGACTTACAACGCAATTATATCGTCAACACCTGGGTCAGTGTCGAATATTATCGGTATTTTCTTGGGATCGGAGAAGTTCATGGTGAGTGTTAACAACAACTTGAAATAACTCCGCTTCCTTGAGGTGTATTATACTCAGATTAAGCTTTAAGTATAACACTGTGCTGCGGCGGCAGATTTCCCACTCAAACTGTGAATCGTCGATTTACCGAGTCTATGGCCACTTCGAAGTGACTCGAAGTCTTGAACTGGTTAATCGGTAAACTGCTTTGAGAGTGTGCTGCGAGGCGTGGGAAACGACCGTACCAACTCTCTATGTAGAACCCCTTCAAACGCCGACGCCAACACATCGACGCTCCCCGATTTCGTTTACGGTTTTGCCAGCCTTCAAAAGCCTGTCGTTTCATGAAGATAATCATACATAGCTATCTTCCACTACGCCCGAAAGGTGTATCGTGCGCAGTGCCCAGTCTAAGCTCGCCTTTTCCAGTTTAGTATCATGCATACACACTTACTATCCCATCTTTATTCGGTTAGCAGTCTTTGATCCTAGAATAGTCCACACTTATCTACAACACTTTAGATGGTTATTCCGAAATTTCTTTTTTCAAGCTCCAATGTTGCTTGAGCAGTTGAGTCGTCCAAAAGGACAGACTCATCATGCGGGGCACGAGGCTGCACGAGGGGAACAGGTGTATAGCACACGCGTTGACCCTCTGTCGCTTGAGAGTGGGTGGCACAGCCTGACACAGCTTGAACGCCCCCCGCTCAACTGAGCGCAGGCTGTGTAAAACATTAAATCAACTAGGGGACCGTAATGAATACGTACTTTCCTCTTTGTGTTCCATTAAAGCATCACATCCGTTCAGCAGTTCTCTGTAGGTCTATACGTTGTGTGATCGAAATAATTCTTTCTCTGAAACGTCAAGTCATTGTCAAGCATTCATTCCTCCATCTCAAATTGTCACTACGTTAGTGGAATCGGAATGGAATTCAACTACGCTCGGTACTGTTAGTCTATCATGCGGGACCGGGACTCGGATGCGGACTCAGTCTGGACGACTTCACACCGTTAGTTATGTATGGATTTATGAACCGGAGGTCAAGTTATTCTTCCTTTTCTTCTTCTCTGTCGCGCTCAGGTCGCGCTAACTATTATAGGGAAACAAAAGGAACACATATCGACATTTGAGTGACGTGCTGTCATTCTCTGAACATTGACCATCGCAAAACTTTACTGGAGTTCCATTTGATGAATGGATGGGGTGCCGCTTTTTTATGGTCTGGTATTCGGATAATCATCTTGGAGCCCTGCGTGATATCAAGGTCATGGGCTACAGGCTGGCCAGTTCAACTCACGACGCGCTCCAGACAAGGTGGTTGTGTACTTTAATCGGAAAAACCTTAATAATGCAGTCCCGGCGGGTTATATTCTGACGGTGATACTGGTGTTCTGAACAGTCCTCGTAAGTGCTGCTTCCTTCTTCTCTTTGTGCCTTACCGCCAACTGTTTTTGTACCATACTGATCCGACTCATAAGGGCGTACCAGTGCATCATCGCTACAGTTGTAACATTCGAGAATCAATCTAACATAACGCATCCCCACAATCTAGTGTAAGTCTGTGTAAGTCCTTGACCTTCCGGAACTCGGGCGAGATAAACAACATCCAATCGTTGACCTCCAAGCCAGTGAGTGTTATTCTAGTATTTACGCTCGCACTTTCTGCAACTGGCGTATCGTGCTTGAAAATTTGATCAAGTCTTTCTGTTCGATGGCGATACATATCGATGGATGCGAGAATTTCGCTGAATTTTACGCCCCAGTTACGCCCTCTTTCCTGTATGCATAATTATTTGAGCAATTTAAACCATCATCGACGCAACCTAGTCTTGATTTTCATAATTTCCTTCCATGTCTTCAATATACATCTGACTTCTAGCTCACTTTCGACTCCATTCTGATCAATATTTGGAGTCTATGTCAGACGGTGATATTCTCGAATATTTCTGCTCACAATAATATACCATACCTATGCTTCTTACACTGCCGATTTATCTTGATCACTATGGTCAAGACTCAACTATGTGTTGTATCACCAGGATAGGATAGGATAGGATATCGCATCGTATTGGGCTCCGGTCATCTAATGACTACACTTCACACATCACTGATTTTACCATGGGTACATGGTTGATTTTCCGTTGTATGATCTAGTGATTGAATGCTCGTTGTCGTTATCATATCCAGAGTTAGCGATGACAAGTCTTGACAAGTATATGCTCAAGTCCGGGACAAATGGACTTCATCCTCATTCGGGTTTGTTGAAACACGTACTTACTGAATACGGTATTTTTCCCTCCTTCCCCTCCGACGCTGTGAGGTCCGACGTTCGTCATTCCAGTAACTCCATAAATCTATCTTCAGTGCGTTCGAGATCTTTCAGGTCCCCGTTAAATACACAATTGCCAAGGAGCTTTTAGGCTTTGGAAGCTTTGGACTGAACAAGATAAACATCCAATTATTTGGGCTTCCAGAGTCTGTGAAAGATTTGCCTACCGGTTTTTGAAAGGACCTGAAAGGACATCTGCAAAACCTGGATATTCGGCTAAGGGTCCGAAAGCAGTTGGGAGCACTTCCCAGCAGTGAAAGCACTCAGAGCATACTGCTCTCAGTGCTTTCAGCACTGGGATCTGCTGGGATCTGCTCTCGGCCCTTAGCCGAATATCCAGGTTTTGCAGATGGACTGGGCGAGCTGAGCATTAGCCTGTCATTAGCTTTTCGATCCTAATTAAAACGCCTTTCTTCCAAAGTGCGCAGGCGTTGTCGATGCTAATTTACCTTTAATCCGACGGTTTACATACGATGTTCAAACCCAGCTTTGGACAGCTTTTGGACGTGGATTTTCCTTGATTTTTCCCATATAAAAGAGGCCGACGGAGTCCAGCGGGATCTGGTCAAAGGAAAGGAAAGCTTCCACATCAGTCTTATGTTCGAAGGTCATATAAACAGGCCAAAGAACGACCCCTGAGGACAAGCCAACAGTGCCAACAGAGGCTAACAGTCGAGAATAGGAAATCAAGCCGTTTGGGCCCTGCGTCTACCGTGATTGTAATGAGTACCAACTCATGTGTTTGCTCAAATTCGTAGTGTTCATTTTTTTTTTCAATCCTGTACGGATATGACCTCTGTGTACTTGTTTTACGGACACAAATCACGCATATAAGCATTACACAGTGAGCTCTCAGAGTGATTGGGAACTTCCTGGGACTCGATAGCTCCAGACTCGTTAGCAACGAAGATCTAAGATTCACAAAATAACAGATCGTCGAACCGCTATCTTTGAATTTACATATTTTTGGAAAAAGGAATCCGATCTCAATTGGATCAGCTTTTTCTCAGGATAATTCAATAAAGGCTGACTTACGTCAGCTTACGTCTATAAGTTGTAAGTACGTATTTTCATGTGTTACGTGCCTGATGCCAGTAACAATAATTCTACCTTCTGCTGCGTTTTCTTATTTCTACAATCAACTTCTTTTGAACAGAAATCAATGGGCTGCAGAATGAAGACCTTTACAGGTCGAAGTCACAGGAAACAACGAATTTCATGCGAAAAAAATTGGCACGTGTCCTTACGGAGGGTACAAACGCACAAACGGGGACCAAATGCAATCAAAACAGCCGAGTCCGGGGGACTGGCCACAGTCTAACATATATTTGTATTATTTGTGTTCAAGATCTTACGTGAAGAAAGAAGCAGGCAAACATAAATATTTCCTCATAACCGACCCGCTTACAACATAACGACAGATTTTTGCTTCCTCGTTTTGACTGACTATTCTTTATCATCGTTCCTGCAAGACCTAAGTGCAGTACAGAACATGCCCCGCGTTCACCCAAAATCGAACGGGGAGGAAGAAGTTGAGAGTGTAAGCGCGTAAGTGATTCTCAATCTTTCTGTCCATGAGTTCGGTGGCTTAAAGACAGGGCTCTGTAGAACTTCGACCCCGAATCAGGGTCAGTCCGCTAGAAAGAGACATATATGTCCTACTTGCGAGCGATGCTTTACAACTAGTGGTCACCTCGCCCGCCACTCCAGAGTGCACACAGGAGAGAAGAACCACAAGTGTCCTTTTCCCGGCTGCGACACGCGATGTTCGAGACAGGATAACCTACAACAACAGTATGCATTTCTCTATTCATTACCATTCCTACGTGCTGACCATTATCGCAAAGCTATAGAATCCATTTATCTCCTGGGTCACGGCGTACATCTTCACGGTCATCTGCCTCCCGACGTGGAAGGCGCGGCACAACAGATAATAATGCTTCTCCGCCTGCTTCTCAGCAAGATTATACTTTAGCTTCCGAGCAGCCGCCACTCTCGCCACCTCCTCTAGTCCCAGTGTCTATTCCAGGACCATCATTATCTCCCCCACCATTACAGCCCGTTCGTGCAACCGGAACGGATGTGCGATATAGTCCGCCTCCAGATTCACCTCCGCCATTAGCCCATGCAACAATGACTATGGCATACCATCATGTCCACCAGAGGGCATCTCCGGCATCCAGTGCTTCTTCCTCGCCAGAAAGCACTTCATTACCTTCTACAAATTTGATTTCTCCGCCTCCATTGGCACCAGTGCATCCCGTGCACCCCTCGACTTCAGCCCACTCGAACGCATACGGCTTTCGTACTAATGGGGCCTATCAGGATCACCCTGGAACTAGTACGGTATATTCTTATGGGCAGAGTGAAAGCCCAACGTCAGAAAACTACCAGGCTACCTCGGAAGGCTATACAAGTAATCAATATCCTCTACCGCGTATAGAGACACTCACTTCCAAGGATGAGCTATCAGCATCTCCATCGGTAGCCATTTCAAACACATCTCTGACAGGCGTGAACTCACGCCATTCGATTTCACATATCTCTCACTCTCATCCAGCCTATCCACGCATGATGTCTTCCTCCATGAATAGCAGGCCGAGCACTGGACCACCGTCTCCCGCTTCATCACACTCTACTTCCCACTCTGTTGTATCCCATTCTGGACCTCCTACTCCCAATGGGTATACAACCTACGACCCAGAAAGCGGACAATCATCACCATATGACCAAACTTCGCCTCCTCTGTCGGGTCATCCTGGAGGCCCGATCCTTGAACCTTCGCTGAGTCGTTACTCACCACCGCCCGTCCTTGCGCCTATCCATGGCTTTACATCGCATGACTCTATGGAAGTAATGTCTCGGTCGGGCCGCGTCATCAGTCATCAGTATGAGAGGAGACCCTCAAGTAGAGGTGATTACCCTGATCGTTACGCCCACTATGAGACGCGTTATGCTCCCGATGAACCCCGCTATGGACGTGCAGTGTATGGTTTAGGTCAGGAAAGGCAGGACCTGTCGCCTGTTCAAACTTATATGCCACATCAACTTTCCTCAATGTCTGGATTTCACGATATGTATCCGCCAGGAGGGACTGTGAACCTGAATCACGGAGCTTGGAAATCCGACCACTTGTCGAATAGAGGAATGAAAAGTATCAATGCACTTGTGCAATAGTGCCTTATTGTGGTTCCGCAATCTTCAATCTTCAACCATACCGACGGGGACCCTCTTGTGGCTTGCATCCATACACGCCTTATCTGTCATACATTTATAATCTACTACTTATTTTTGCATCTTAGTTTCTCTATCATCATTCCCGGTTTCAATGTTGTTTCATGCCTCCTCATTCGTCGTTAACTACCAACGAGCACACCTAACTACATAGATTTATTATAATCATTTCATGTGTACCTCATTGTAGAGAAATAGGTAACTTCAATGTAAATATACATTCACTGTTTTGGGATCGAACAACTTACAAGGCGACTCGAAAATCTCGTTTGACACGGGGTCCTCCGTCATTGTACTGCAGTGAACACGACCCAATTATTACTGATCTTGGTGCAAGTTTATTTGATACTTCCTTCTGGATCTATGGGATGATAATTCGGCTCAAATATGTATATAGATAGTAAAGTTCACATTTTCTCAAGTTCTAGCCCTGAACTACTTCTGCGGGAAATTGCACACAATGAAATCCATCAAATCAAACACCTCGATGCACACGAGCTTCTTATGCCCACCATTAATCTACGTACGATTGGCTACGATTAGAAGACCGAGCCTCGTCGGGGTCTGTAGCCTGGAGTCTTGAAAAGCTGTCTTAAGCTTCTCGCGTCCAATGATAATATCAAACTCTAATTAGCCTACTTCTGGATAATCGCAATCGAATTCTGGTACTTCATGAAGATGTTTGATATGTATGTCTAGTGTATGTCAATGACATGATCACAGAAACACCGTGGCGCTAAAATGAGTCTTCGGGAAGATGGTCGTGATTTTCGTGGGGATTGGCTGAACTCGTGAATTGACGGAAAAAATATGAGCAGAGGTAGCAGACTTCTCATGAATTAACAATACGATATAGTGAATGAGAATGAACACCGAAAACTGCAGAACAGACACGCGACGAGGGAAGGACGTCAAGAGGCCAGAATCTAGATATTCTATGTATGTACTCACCTAATGGGTTTTGTACACGTTCCTACACAAGGTAAAGAGCATGTTGGAAGACAGCTTGCCGCCTCTCTGCATGAGCGATCCGAACGACTATAGTTCATTCAACTTCAAGACGATTTCTATTGACGAAAATCATTTTATTCATCATTTTGCCTGGACATGGTCATTTTTCAATTTTTGGTTCGTGTCAGTCGTCAATTTCGAAAGCGAGATGAAGGCATGTAACAAAGCCGGGACAACAAAAGGATCTCTTCCCTCCCTTTCGATAGTCCGAAGTTCATCCATCGCCTTATTCCTTCTCTTTCGCTCGAATGTTATTTCTTGTTCAATTGCACGTAAGCGGGTCTTTGCGGCTGATGATAATTGATTAAGACCGGGAGCTTTCAGAAGAACAAACAACATACCCTCCGGATCCACATTTATTCCATGATCAGCTTCATTTCGAGTGCCAATCACCGCAAGCATGGGCTCCAATATCCTATCTTCAGTTCCCATTCTCCGTAGCTCATCCAGAATAGCTTGCTGTTTCTCATGGACCAAGCTGGACTCTTTACGTAGCTTATTCAACTCAGTTAGAAGTTTTGGAAGACGATTGTCACCAATCTTGGCATCATCCTTTTTCAACTTGCGAATAGGCACGTTCGATCGCTGGTTCGATAAGCGTGCATGTGTCTGTCGAGAAAATGAAACAACTGGGAATGAGGGAGATTTGAACGTAGAGACAACTTCTTTTTGTTGCTCCGAGGCTAACCGCTGGTCAGATCCTGAAGGGGCTGAATGAGAAGACGTAGGCCGAGGAGATGAGAATTCGAAGGAAGTAGGCCTTTGGCTTGGTGGGAGCGACAACATGAGTTCGTGCGGGCGGAATGGGATGTCACGAGAGGTTACGAATGAAGCATTCGAGGAAAGATCATTCTTATTAGATACCGCCGGGTGGAAGTAGCGCTTCCTGGAAGGCGGGTGCAAGACCGGATCTGCCTTCCGCTTCGCTTGAGGATGAGAACGAAATCGTTTGTTACCCTGAAGTGTATTGATCTTCGCGTCTGCCTACAAACAATGTAAAGACAGTTCATGGACACCCACCTTTTTTTTTTGTCGGATTCAACTTTGAGTTAGGATCCTTGTAGGAATGACTGTCGTCAGCCTGCTTTGCGTTTGTGAACGGTGAAAGCATCTACTGAGACTTAGTCTCAGTTCACGAAGATGATGTCGTGCGTGGATGAAGTCTGATAAGGGTTCGAGGAAGACAGTGATTTGAAGCCCTATTCATTCGCCGGAGCCCATTCGGCACTACTGTCGGAGTTTCAAATTGAATACACCACAAAATGTACTTCAGTTTGATCTCACATCAATAGAGCTTATTAGCAACGCACAGCAAACCACTTTTCTTGGACAGAAAACTGCCAAGCATATACTCGAAAATTCAATGGGTGGAGCTCTCCATATACATTTCTCAGTGAGTGGAGCTGCTGACTTTTTAAGAGGATCGGGGATCTTTGCAATGTGGAGTGACTTTGCAGTGGACTGCTAATAAGCTCTATTAGAGCTTATTAGCAACGCACGGCAAAGTACTCTTCTTGGACGGAAAAATGCCAAGCTCTACTATGAAAAAACTTTCTTGCCAGCTTCAGGACCACTGGAAACATGCACTTGTTGGATTCCCTCATTCTCTTTGCCAGGAGAAGTCGGGGTAGGCTTGAACTGGCTCAGAGGAGGGGTAATCCTAGATTGGTCCAAGACTGGTGGAGGGTAGAAGGAGGTGATGGGAGGCAAGCGGAACTCATTTTGGTAAGGATTGTTGTTATTCAATGGTGCAGGAGGCCAAGAAGATGCAGGGTTATAAGGAGGATTGTGACAAGACCATGCCTACAGGTCAATAACTATAGAGGTTCTGAGGTCGGATATGGGCCGGAAATGGTCCGGAGCTGAGTACTGGCCTGTAGCACACACTGGGAGTGGGACGTCGGTGAAGCTATTAGCAACACCCTTCACACACTGTTGTGTCCCCAGGAATATAATGGCAAGGATATAATGTCAAGATGAGCAGCCTAGATGGGGTTCCTGTGATCCGGAAGTCCGGAATAGCTCAGTAACGAGCTTGCCTCATTTTTGTGTGAAAGAGAAAAGGAAGGAATCTAATGGGCACTCCAACCAACCAATCTAATACACAATATGCAAGTTCACTGCTATCAAATTTATTTAATAGCAAGGGGTAGCATTGTCAAAGGTTCCGCAAAGCTTTGAGAGCTAGGGAAAATGTTAAGATCATGTACACCGTGTAACCGTGCCAGAGGCTACAAGGTGTCTAAGTGCGGAGGGTCAAGTGGGACAGTAGTGAAGTTATTAACAACACCGCCGTTACGCCGTTAGTCCCCGGAGATGGAGAACAGAGGAGAGGAGAGCTAGTAGCAGCCAAGTCGGAGCGGCGGTAATGCTGACGACGGGGAGCGGACCAAAGAACTTATAAGTACTAAGGTCAGAGTAAGAAGTACTTCAAGGCGATGAGCCTGAAGACTAGAGAGTGACAAGAGTTCAGAGGGAGACTCAAGTCGAGGACATTAAGAGAGTGATCTAAGATGATAATTAAACTGAGGAACTGTCAAGCCCATGCCTCGGGCCTCCATTCCGCCGCTCGGCATT